>WBZZ01006541.1:17500-27500 GCA_019918135.1 Paulinella micropora | reverse complement strand
GATTAGCGGCCAGAATTCAAATTAGTTCAATTTAACGGTAACATTTCACAAAAATGATACAGATTTTGCGGACGTATATAGCCGCTAAATTGAACTAATTTGAATTCTGACCACTAATTCGAAATCTGACCGCTAATCTGAAATCTGGCCCTTAACTAAAATTCGATGGCTGAGTTTGACACTTGAATGTACCCAGTAATATGTGAATGGAAAAGGTTTCGTTGTTAATGAGTTATGAAGTTGATGTTACTTACCCCACGAGGGGTCCCTTCGAGAAAGCATCCTGTCAAGAAAATTCCAAACAAAAAATTAACACAGCCGCTCCGGCCACACCTCGCGTCAAGTAAATGACGCCTGGGGTGTGGCTCAAAATTGCTCAGAAATAAGGGCAAAAAACGTCGCTTTGACGTGCAGTATGAGGATATATTTATCGTCTTTTAGCGTCTATCCGTGGGTCGATGCGCTGTGTGTCATGACTCCATATCGCATACTATTTGCAGAAAGAAATCAAAAGGTGTATGACGAAAATGCTATTTCCGTCATGAAATCGGGAGGGGGTACTATAGGCATCACCCCCCGGATAGCCGGTAAAAAGTACCTTTTCCTGGTGACAGGTGCACCAGCTTATTTTTCAGTATTATTTGTCCGGATTGGACCTGATGCCATTTTATTCCTGGTCTGTTGCCGTTTTCCTTTTTTT
Source organism: Paulinella micropora (assembly GCA_019918135.1). Taxonomy (NCBI): domain Eukaryota; phylum Cercozoa; class Imbricatea; order Euglyphida; family Paulinellidae; genus Paulinella; species Paulinella micropora. Next base: position 26,800 of record WBZZ01006541.1, on the reverse strand, counting down.
GGCTTCACTAAGCTAATACAACGAGACATCATTCTCATTCTTGAGGACTGTGTTTGGTTGTATTACCGACTTTTTACTAGCTATCGTTGGGGGCATTACAGTTCTTCAATTATTAAAAGTCGTCCCACTAGGAGAAAAAAAAAAAAAAAAAAAAAAAAAAAAGTCAGAGCGTTACTCGTGCTTTTCGCGCTGGCGCCCTGTGAGGAGAAAAATGTGTAAAAAGCGGATTCTCTAGCCGTTCTTATAAATTTTGAACTCCTTCCCCTCAATCTCTCTCTCTTTTTTTTTTTTTTTTCCCGGCAGTATGTCAAGAACAAACGTACTATTAATAAAAAATACAAGCAACGTGGTGCTGTAGTACGATTCCCCTTCTCTCTCTTCTTTTCCTCTCTCTTCTCCTCCCGTCAGTCTACGACGACAACACGCTCACCTGAGCCGGTGTCTTCGTCTTGACGTCCCCCCTCCGTAGCGGTATAAGCTTGCTGGGGGTAGTTGGAGCTGGAACTGGTGCTATAATTCCAGTATCCGTGTCCTCTGGGAGGGCGCGCTGGGGTCCGTCCTCCCCTTCCACGAAAGCCTCGTCCTCGTGGTGCCGCCCCTCTTGGTGTCCCTCGGGACCCTCGTGACGATCCTCTCGTCTCTCCTCCTCCTCTAGTCGGCGCCTTTGATCGGCCCGATGTCTCTCTCTTCTCCCTTCTCTTCATTCTGTCAAGGAAGTAAATGATTGCCTCCCGGAACTCCGCATCCGAGACCATATTCGCATTCCACCTCCCCTCCTCCAACTCCTTCTTGTACATGGCGTACATGGTCTTTTTCATGCCTTCGAGCTCTCTAAGGAAAAGATTTCGCTGCCTATCATCAAGAGAGTCGTGGCTGAAGAGGCAATTGCCTACTCCTTTCTGTGCCTCATGCTTACACGCCATGTATGAAAAATAGCGGTAGCACGGCCTCGGCTCATCATCTCTCCCCCTCTTGAGACCTGCCGTTCGAGTTGCATGTGCTGCTTGAGCACCTCCGACCCCCTGTGTCGCGGCACTGGAGAATGACTCGGTGGCCGTGTCCAATTCGGAACACGCGTCGAGCACCTCCTTGAACAGGTCGCCCGGCGGAGTAGCCGCTACAGTCCTCTCGTATATATTCGTTTCTAAAAAATCCGCCGTCTTCACCGCCGTGAAGGTCGGACAGGACTGTATGATCCTTGCGAGCTTGCTCGGGTGTCGTGTACACAAAGCACTCAGGAAGTACAAAATGATAGACTTCCGGCTATAAAAGAGCCCGTACTTGGCGCTGACCTCAGTGAGGATCGCTGCCAACCTCGTGCCAATGCCCAGCCCTTCGTTCACCTCTTGAAAAATCTCAAACCCAATCAAAGTACCAGTGCACAGGTGCTGATACCCATGAGTTTTAAAGTATTGCAAGAGGACGGCAACTGGCACCGTGCATTGCAGGTCTGAGGCTGCTCTCCTAGCCGCCACCTCTACCGCTCTCATCGCTTTATACTCCCCAACATCAAACCCTTGTGTGATGATTGATGGGTCCAACAAGGTGTACAACGCCTCATACTCCTGTGTTTCGTCCGTTGGATGCTGCTTCATACAAACATCAATTCTTCTGAGCTTGTCTCGAAGGTTCGCATCCGTGTCCTTCTGACTCGCTGTCTCTGCATACAGCGTCAGAGCAGTGGCATCGGACTTTGTATATTTTTGGAAGGCCTGTATGATAGCCTGTCTGTCCTTTTTGTCATTACTGTTGACAATAACAGTGGTAGGCGCTGAGCTAGTCGCAGGGGCCGAAGGGGCTGTGTGGGCTGACGGGGCGGAGCGGCCCGAGGGAGCCATATAAGATCCAGAGGAATATTTCGGTCCCTTTGTTCCCGCCGCCTTGGCTAATGCAATCTTTGCCTCCATCTCCTTCTTTTCTTTCTCAGCCGCTAGCTCTTTGATATACAGCTCTTGGGCATGATGAAAAAAAGACAGGATCTCAGCTGCCTTCCGAAGGAACAAGGCCTTCTCCGCCAACTCCTTCTCTCCCGCTTTATTGGTGGGGGTGGTGCGGCCGTCCCCTCCAAGATCGTATGATCCTTCGTGAAGACCCACCTCTTCCATGCGTCATCCTTCACCAAGGCCGCATGCAGCTTCTTCATCCTCGTCACCCCTCCAGCTTCGCCTTCTATTTCCCTCAGGGCCGGGTGAAGGTCCCTGCCAAACTGGGTGTGTTGGAGTTTACCCAGGTCCACTAACTTGGCCTCCATAAGTTTCAGAGACACATCCATGACATTGATCTGTCCTTTTGGATTCCTGAACTTAAACTCCTTTTCCACTCTCTTTATTGAATCAATGTCCTGACCAGGATCGAGCAACCTAGCCAGTGCTCTTGTGTTCCATGGCAGCACAGTCTTTCCAGTCTGGTACTCAAAGAGTATAGCACACTCAAACACTGTCCATGAGAGGTCGAGTAGCTCCAGTAAAGACATATTGTCCTCAAATGAGACATGTTGCACCTGTAACTGTGCACCGTCGTCTCTGAGGAATTCTGCGAGAGGCAGAGCTTGCCTTGGGAGAGGGTAACAGATGTCCTCCTTCTTCAAGGGTTGTCCCCATCGCATTTCTTGGGGAATGTATAGCCATTTATAGGCCTCATCCTTCCCTTTCTTCTCCTCAAACTCCTTCTTACTTAGTTTGCCATATTCGGCCACAAACCTCGCTTCCTCTCCTCCCTTCTGCTCCTCCTCGACTTCCTCTGCTCCTCCTGTGTCAAAGGAAGGCGCAGTAAAAAATTGATTCTCTGCTCCTCCTGTGTCAAAGGAAGGTGCCAGATCTCCTCCTTCTGCATGAGAGTCAACGAACTCCTCTTCGTTTCCTGGGGTTCGCTCACTCTCCCCCCCTCCTTCCTGCCAGTCTTCAGACCTAGTAGACATGGATGCTGAAGGAATACGGATGAGACAGAGTTGTTTCTACCCAGTAATTGCTCTGTTCGTCTATGAGGAACGAATAGAGAGAAAAAACGAAAAGACAGTATAGAGAGAGAGCGTCTCACCTCTATGTCTTATGTTTTTTTTTTTTTTTTTTTTTTTTTTTTTTTTTTTTTTTGTGAGAAAGAAGTAATCTGTACGACTTTCTCTGAAAATTTGATCTCCTTCTCCACTCCTCTTTTCTTTTTCTCTTTTTGTTGTTGTATCTGTTATGAGGTACGAGGACCTATGTACAGATAATGTCAAAGAGGCTAGAGAAGCACTCCTTGAGAAGTCGACTTGTCGTCTGACACTTGTTCAGACCTATTGTCGAAAGACAGTCAGAGATTTGCAAAAATACTCTGATGTGTGTGGTTTGAGAGGCAACAAAGTGCACAGACTTGAAAGGTAGAGTACTACGCTCGTGTCCTTCAAGTTTGTTTGTATCTGTGAGTGTTTGTTTGTACGTCTGTTGACCTACTCTGTCTCTGTCTCAAGAGAGAACAAAAGAACAGCTACGAGGTCTGGTGTCTGGCCTCCTTGTGAGGACACAGATACAGGCTGTGGAGAGGGTACTGAGACACCTACTCACAAACGCCTAGACGTCTAGTTTTGCAAAAAGAGCTGTGTGGGGATGTGCTGGAGTATTTGTTTTTTGGAACACCTACTCAGAAGAGATAGGTCTGTCCAATTTTTCTTTCTGCTGTTCCAAAAACAAGCCAGAAAAGAAATCAGCCTTGTGCTGGTGACTCCAATGTTACAATCCCCGAAGATAGCTCAATAAAAAGTCGGTAATACAACCAGACACAAATCCCCAAAAGAGAATGATGTCTCGTTATATTAGCTCAGTGAAGCCGAAAAGAAAACGGCAACAGACCAAGGTTAAAATGGCATTAGGTCAAATCCTGCCAAACGATATTGAAAATAATGGGAAAAAACTAGGTGCACCTGACACCAGAAAAAGTGTACTTTTTACCGGCTATCCGGGGGGTGATGCCTACAGTACACCTTCCCGTTTTTATGACGGAAATATGCAATATTTTCGTCATATAATTGCTGATTTCTTTTCTGCACAAACGCTACGGGGTGTCGCAACTAAGTGCATTAACCCACGGATAGACGGTGCAGTGGATATATCAAACGCATATGCCAGACACGAGTCAACTATAAATCTCCAGCCTCGTTTTTGTAAATAAAAACTCCTCCTTCCACACTTGTTATCCCCCCCGTAACTTAATTCTGAGGCAGTATGTCAAGAACAAATAGTATTACTATTGCAATAAAAGCAGCGTTATAATTTTTCTCCTTCTCCAAAAACACTTCCGATCAGTAAATACATTGTCTTTTAATAACATACCCTTGTATTCAATCGGTTACCTTAATATAGTACTAGGGGGCCAGACCTAATAACTATATCCAAAGCCGGGGTGAGTGAGCCCGACCATGCGATATGCCGACACAAGTAGAGACGGACCGTGCTGGTATGACGATATTAAGTATATCCAAAGAAAAAAATTTAATATGTCTACTATGAGAACATTTTTTGAGAACATCACCCTGGATACTTGAAGCAGGGTCGTACCAGGAACACCATCGCTAAACTCACAAGCGATCCCCTTATACGGTGTCGTATCCATTTGCCGATTGACCCTCGCACTCATATGTTGCGATAAAAATGCCAAGTAACAACAATGGTATAAAAACATTTTAATAAGACATGATCTGACATGGGCACTATGAGATTAATCCACATGCAGCTTTCAATGTCCGACGCGTGATAAAAGAAAAAAATGTCACTTACTGCCTTCGTCGCCTTGCGCGAACCCCTTTGCCAGGTGGCGGGCTGCCAACAAAAGTCAAGTCAAACTTCGACTCCTCCAGAATGTCCCATATTTTGTTAGGGATGGCGCCCAAAGATAAGTCAAAAGGAATATCAAGCACTCCTCTAGGCAGTGACTGAATAGTCCACGCAGTGTGGTCTTTGTCTCGAAGGGTAATAGTATCATCCCATGTCTCGAGATTTTTCGCGTCTTTGTACACCGGTAAATATTGTCTAGCTTTTGGATCCTCAACAGGGTCCATGCTTCTCCAAAAATGGAGTACCGGTTGTATCGTTTTTGCTGCTAAGGATCTCTTCGATGTCCGTGCTGCCCGTGTAGTCTGCGGGACCGCCACAGCTCGCATGAGATAAAGATCTGAGAGAGTGTCATCGGCAACATGAGATTCTGCCGGTCTCAACAGATAAAAAGCGTCTCGGACCCACTTGATGGCCGCAATCGCCTCTCCTTCCTTCCATCGCACATGTCGAATGTCCACATTACCCGCGTTCGGGTTAGTGTCCTTCTCCCCTCCTCCTCCATGGACATCCGTCGCTCGCGTCGACCTTGCCACCTTCCTCGGTTGGTCGAAGATGAGATCGTTTTGCGCTCTCCTCCTCTGCGCCTCCGTGAACTTCTCCTTCGTACCGCCGCGGACTATGGGGGCTTTAGACTGAGTCCCCGCCGCGCTTTTGCGGTTTGAGTCTTCCTTACTCTCCTTCTCGGTCTCCTCCTTCTCCGTGACCGGTGCCCGATAGGCATTCTCCTCCTCTAAGGTATCCTCCTTCTGTATAGGCGGTACCTCTTGGAAGTCCTCCTTCATCCGTTCCAACGCCTCCTCAACGGATTCATCCTCAAGTAAGAAGGGGTCATATTTGATCAGCCTTCGAACATTCACAATCTGCACCTTCCCTCTACCCCTGATCTTATAATTCAGAGGTCCCATCTGTTCCATGACCTGGTATGGTCCTTTCCAGTGGGTAAACAGCTTAGAGCTAACCCCCTTAGGGACTTGAGGATGGTACAAGAGTACAATATCCCCAACCTGGAAACGGACTTGATCTAAGTGCGCTTGTCGCACTCCTTGTGCGTCAGTCTTTCTGCGCTCCGCCTCCCTGTGCGCCGCAACTATTTGTTCCGCCTCCATCTTCGCTCTTAGTCTCATCCCGAACAACTCATCCTCATCTGCCCAAGTGTCTTTTGGATGCAGAAGTGAGGTTGGGATATTAGGCTCTCGGCCGTAAACCAATTGATATGGCGAGACTGAGCTCCTGGCTCCTCCTAATGCCAATGAGGGTAGACAGTTCATTGCAAAGGCAAATGAAGGTGCTGCCTCCACCCAGGCTCTCTGATTCTCCTTCTTCATACAGTACATCTTAAGCGAGGCTTTGAGAGGTCTATGTACCCGCTCGATCTTGCCATTCGCTCTCGGGTTATAGGCAGTAACATATTGCCATTTCATCCCGTAGTACTTAGATAGTCTGTCGATGACTTCATTATTAAAGTCAGAACCTCGATCAGAACATATCTTTCTAGGCACTCCGATCTGCGAGACGATCCTATCGATCAGAGCCTCCGCAGTTGTCTTGCCTGTAGCGTCCTTAACAGGAACAACCCAGACATAATTGGTGGCTCGATCTATTGCGGTAAGAAGGTATCTGTACCCTTCTGCCGATTCGGGGAAAGGTCCCACATGATCGATGTGTAAAAATTCAAACATCCCGGCGTGTAACGGGAATGTACCGATCAGGCTCGCCTTCAGCGGTGTCTTTGTGGTTTTGCATGGGATGCATGCGTCCACTTCCCTGTCTATCTCCTCCTTCATCCCTTTCCACCAAAATCGCCTCGCTATGAACCAATGAGTTCTTTGTCGACCCGGATGTGCCAGTAAGGGGCAGTTATGGGCTGCGACATATATAAAGCGCCTCAACTTCTCTGGTACCCAGAGAGCCCATTTGTCAGGCTGTGATGCAAATTTGCCATGCTGGCCCTGTACCACAATAGCCCATCTCTCCACGCCATCTCCTTCATCTGATCTTTGATCTGTGGAGTCTTTTTAAGCTCATTAGGGTTCTTGTATAACGTTATGAGCTCCTTGAACTCCGGATCCGTCGCCTGTTGCTGCCTCCACGCGGTAGGCGAGGCGATATGAATAGTACCGTCCTCCAACCTTACTCCTACCCTTTCCGGGTCTTCATCAAGCTCGCTTCGATTTTCCTGTGGAGGTTCAGTACAGACCTCAGTCGTCTCCTCCTCTTCTTTTATATTCGCCTTCGCGTTCTCGTATGCCTCATAAGACCACTCAGCGTTTTCGAGAACATGCGCCTCACAGCATATGCCATGCTCCGGGCCTTGAGGACTATATCGTAGACCCGTGCGGTCATAACGAACGCCTCTTGCCATCTGCATCGCCTCTATGTGGCTCACCTCGTATACCTTGTCGGTGGACAGGTCCATCATCTCCACTGATGATACGAGAGCCGACACCTCCGACTGAAACTCTAGCCTGGAAAGGCTATCAGCGACTACGTTTCGCTTTCCCGGTAAGTAGACCATCGTGAAATTGAAACATGACAAGAAAGCTTGCCACCGCGCCAAACGGCCGGTTTGTTCATGATTCATCAACCAAAGAAGGTTGTGATGATCGGTCCTAACCGTGAATAGAGGTCCTCCCCACAAGTATTCTCTGAGCCTCTTGAGAGCCCATACTACTGCCAACGCCTCCCTCTGTCGCGTGCAGTAATTTCGCTCCGCCGCACACAGCTTTCTACTAATAAACATGATCGGGCGCAACTTTTTCTCCTCATCTTCCTGTTGCAGCACCGCGCCAATCGCAGACTTAGATGCATCCGTGTCGACTACGAACGGCTTCGTAAAGTCGGGCATCATAAGTACTAATCCGCCGTCCTTGGGATCTTTGTAAATGAGATCTTTGAGCGTATTAAACGCCTGCAAAGCCTCCTCATCCCACTTCTCAAAGTCTCCAAAATCAATCATCTTCTCCAGCTTAGCCCGAGTTGCACCCCAATCGGGTATGAACTGGCTGTAGTACTGTGCCATCGCAAGAAAAGAGTGTAACTCTGTGCGATTCTTTGGCAACTGTCTACTCATGATCTCCTCCCTCTTCTCGCGCGATATCGAGACCCTATTATGAGAAATCTCGTAACCCAAATACGTCACACTTGTCCTGGCAAGCTGACATTTCTTTAGGTTGCATTTCAGGCCAAATGCTCCGATGCGCCTGAAGACATCTGACAAGTGATCGATATGCTCTTCCATTGTGTTAGAGTATACGATTATGTCATCGATGTAACAAAATGCATATTCTCCCGCCTTCTGTCCTCTCCTTCTCATAAAACCATCCTCCGACTGGTCGTCATATTGACCGCTCAACATCTTCTGCATCGCCTTCTGAAAGAGCCCCGGGGCCTGTTTGAGTCCCATTGGAAGCACCTTCCACTGGTATATTTCCATACCCACAACGAATGCAGTCAGCCATCTGGATTTCTCGTCCAGTGGTATCTGCCAGAAGCCGTTCTTAAGGTCAATGACCGAATAGAATTTAGCATTCCGCAGCACCCTTCTGCCTTCTTCTAAGGTCGGCAGAGGATTTCTCTCTTCCTCTAGCACCTTATTCACACGGGCATAATTGATCGTCAAGCGCCATTCTCCTCCTGGCTTAGGGACGATTTTCGGTTGATAGACAATTGGAGATGTAGATCTCTCAATAAAGTCCTCATCGAGCAACTGTCTCACATTCTCCTCCGCTATTTTTGCCTCATGTATGCTCAAATTTGCCCTCCGTGGTGCCGGAGATGGCTCCGCACCCGGTATCTTGTAAATGACAGCAGTGAAGTCATCCGACTTTACACCACCTGCCCGAGGAGGGTCGAAAATTTCTCTGTACGCCTCCATCTTAGCTTTGAGAAACGCCTTCTCTCTCTCCGAACCCACTCCTTCTAAAATTTTCCGCGCCGCCGCTTGGAAATCTTCCTTCGACATCTTCTTATGCTCCTTGAGGGGCGCTAAGTCCTCCTCCAAACTCAAATCTTCCTCGGACAAATCGTCTAGTCCCGTTCTTTCATACGTGACTGTGTCCGGCTCATCATCATGACCCTACGAAGATCCTTCGAGCCTCCTCGAAAAGAAGAGTCCAAAAGTGCACGTCCATCCGGACTATAAGTCACAACCCGGCATTGTCAATCCGGATTCCACCCACAGTGTTGACGCCGAGACATACTCTCATTTCGTCCAAGAAGTGCCCCGAAAGAACCAATCGAAAGAAGAAAGCACCTGATTTTGCCATCAACACCAAGCAAATGGAAATACATTGAAGAACTCCAATCCGCCCTTCCTCTCATCCTCCCCTTATCTCTCATCCTGTATTCCGTCATAGCCGTCCAGTGTTGCATAGCCCGGGCTAGGTCCCTTCGGGGGTTTAGGCCTTTACACAATGTCATCATTGTAGCTTGCGCAAGCTTACGGTGCTCAAAACACTTGGACTAACGGCTTCCTTTTCTTTCTCTTCTTCCT
>WBZZ01006541.1:0-12500 GCA_019918135.1 Paulinella micropora | reverse complement strand
TGACCAATGGGGATAGGAGAGCTACCACCCCACAGGAAACACCCTTTGTACTTGCAGGCAAAACAGGTAAGTTCTTTCAATCACCCTGACACACCACCCAATGAACCATTTCTATCTCCTAGCGCAGAAAGAGAAACTGAAAATCAGGGTCAGCGAGAGAATAAAAGACCTGTTATCGCCAAAAAGGAACGCAGCAGCTCTTCCTCTAGCGTCACCTCATCTGTCAAACAAGAACAGAAAGACAGTTCTTCTTCTAGTTCTGCCCAACTTAGCACCTCTTCTTCTTCAGCAACTGCTGAACAGAAAGGGTCTGCTGGTCCCTATTCTAACTGTTGAATCTAGACCAAACCCCATCTTTGCATCTTTATCTGATTCAACAGACAGATACTATCAGCAGGTAGAGGACAGAAGAAAGATGAAACATAATCGATTCATATTTGCTCTCTTAATTCAATCCTGTAACAAGGACAAGGAAGCGATGTCGGTTATCAGGACGGCTGGTACCGACGGGGTCGAGTGTTTCATGGAGTTGAGGAAGCCATATGGTGGACTTGATCTCGTTAAGTGGAAAGAACTTCAAGATTTTCTTGACTATTCTTATCCTAAGAGAGTTCAAGATGTAAGACCTTGGCTTACTGTCTTTCATAGCAACATAGCAGATCAGGAATCAGTCATGAGGGTTCCGTATCCTGAGCTCGTAAAAACAGATTCTAGAGATGGTTATGAAAAAGATTGAGTTCTTGACTGAATTCGATACTTATCGTAATAAGGTCACCAGCCTTCTTCCGGAGGAACGACCTGGTTGGGAGTCGTTTGTGAAAGTGATAGAACAGATAGCTCAGACAGAGGAATCCAAGTCAAAGATGAAAAAGCTTTATGCGTCGGGGGGTGGTTTCCGTTCCCCTTCATCTAAAGCTCCATCTGGTACTGGAACACGGAGTGACCCCATTTCAGTCAACCTTATGGGCAACCAAACCGGGAGAACACCCCATAAGAAAGGTTGTTTCAATTGCCGTTGAGACCATCAGATCCAGATATGTATTGTTCCTTTTACCCTCCCTGAATGTCCACGTGATGGACATGTCCCTGTCAACTGCCCCATAAGGAGAAAAGCAGCCAGAATAGTCAACCTAGCTAAAGGAGTAGGAGAGCTGATTTTAAAAAGTACAGGTAAGACTAAGGAAGGCAGGAAAGGGAGAAGAAAGACGAGACGGCAGAAAGGAGAGGGAGGGAAGGAGAAAAGGAAGCTAAAGGCATCTGACTTCATCAAAAAGAGTACGACTAAAGCAAAGACGATTAGTTTGAACGCAGGGGGCTCTGATTCCTCTTCTTCCGGTAGTTCTGAAGAAGAAGGAGAGGAATCCGAAACTCCTGTTTCAGACGAAGAGTCTGCTACTCTTGATGAAGAAGAAGGGAAGAGGGAGTAGGGGAGGTAGGATATATCAATCACATGTTAAGCATAAGCATGATGGACTCTTCTTAACTTATGGGCACAACCCCTTAGAAATAGCACACTCCAGGCTTCGGCCAAAAAGCAGTGTGAGGTTCAATAGGAAAGGAATCCGACGTTCATGGAAAGTTGGGGCCGTCCGGGCACAGAAAGCGGGTAGTCAGTGTGTGATAAGGATGGAGAAGCATGGATGTGACTTTTGCTCACACCATAATGGCACAGAACAAACAAGGGGAGAACTATTGGCAGTTATTAGAGCACAACTGAATAGGGGAGTATACCGTTCAGAGGTGCCCTGATATTAGCCTCGATGGAATGGATCCTACGGCAAGGGACTAGGGTAGAGCAAGACCATCCCCCTGTCCATTCCAATTCTCTCATTTCACCCTCAAGCATGCCATCACACAGACCTACTTCTGCTCACAGTTCATGATCACATGTTGCATCATCCTCTTCTACAAGCCATATGCTCTCTACTCCAGCTGTACAACGTTCTAACCCAAATTCTGAAACGGTGAGAACGTTGAGGTTGCAGTAGAGGGAAATACTAAGGAAAAGAGAGAGAGAGAGAGGTGAGGGGGAGACGATATCTGATGAAGATGGTGATGAAAACGATTCCCCCACTTCTTCCCTGAAGTTCTTTTCTCCCTCTGAGTCATCTGTACAACGTTCAAACTCCAAGAAAGAGATGAGTAAGAGCGCGAAGGATAGAGCAGGGGGGGAGGCAAGAAAGAGGGATAAGGGAGTACGTTCCCCATTACTACGCCTTGCATCAAGTGAGTCAAGTCAAGGGTTGGAGAGAGAGCTAGAGAGAGACAGGATCAGGAATGACCCTCAGTTGCATGGCGGTGGCATGAGGGGAAGATGGCGATTGTTGGGGGAAATGGGGAGGTACCTTCTGTCGAGGAGATACAGAGGTTGATAGGAGCGTTAGCAGAGGGTGCAAAGGAGCTAGAGGTGAGGGATTCTCTCATCACTGGGAAGGATGGGCAAGTGAACGAATTCTATATGGAACTTTACGCGGATATCCAGAGTTTTATCATCTCAATGGCCCATATATAAGTTGACAGATCCTTTGCTAGGGGATTAATTGCATCATTTCCTCACCTCAGAACCCAATTGTCAGAGTACAGGGAATACTTGCAACGCTTAGGTCTAGAAGAAGAAAATGACCACAACATACCATCTTCAAGACTCAGTATCTCTTCTAACGCCACTTCAAACACCTCACCCTCATCACCTGAAAAAGATTGTGTCGTGATGATGCATGAGAAAGAGGAAGATGAGAAGGAGATGCCTGAAAGGAGTGTGGCGGGGATGGTTTGGGTAGATGATAGTGGGGCTAGCGAGTCTCAATCACCCCATAAAGACGTATTCGTTAGGATGAAACACAATCCTCAAAGGTTCCAAATTGCCAAAGGTAGTATCAAAACCGAGTACAAGGGAAAGGTTTTGATGCAACTTTCGGAGGCAAACGGGGAACCGATCCAAGTATACGATTCGCACACCACATACAACCCCCATCTGAACTACGGACAGTAGCTACATCGGCTTGGTTGAAGCACGGACTCACAGTTGTCCGCCAGAATAACCAGGTGATTGTGTTGAAATCCCCAGTCCACATCAAAGAAGATCCGATTTTAGCGAGGGGCAGGTCCCTCCCTAACAACCTGTTCGCTTTTTATACTCCAGGAATGGCCCCTTTAGACCCCAACAAGAGATATGAACCGGTACCGTTGGAAAAGCAGAACGTGAAAGTAGATGGTGGCGAGGCATCACAGTCTACTATCTCGTTCTGACTTCCACCCCGCCATCCTGCCCAATCAACAGCCCTTCCCGTTTATAGCGATGTATACTGTAATGGTATCCCATGTGTATGTGGATGGAGATGTCAAGAAGATAAATCGTATGTTCCGTTTTCTTACGAGAGGAACACGGAGAAGGGAGAACATAGTTCCCAAAGTTTAGCTTGATGTATGGTTATGCCCGGTGATGCATGCATACACACTTCTCGGACTCAAGAACATGATGTTGATTGTGATATGTCAAAAGCATTAAACCCTGTCGTTAGACCCACACATAGTAAACACATTCACGCCACTGTTTTCCACCGCATGTGTAAACATAGAGGAGTCAAAGCAATGGAGAGAATGGCTCATTATATGGGGGTAAAGATCGTAGGGGCAGGGTGGCGAGAGAGAATTATGAAGTGCGAATATTGCACAAGGAATAAGATAAAGAGAGCACCGCACTTTCACAAGAACCATCATATAGTAGAACGGCACCCAGGCGTACATATTTCTATGGACACTCAGGGGTGGTGGAACAATATATCATGGGACGGTAAACGATATAAATTTACGGTCAAATGTCTCGGTTCTAATTTTGAACTCGACTATTACCTGCGACATAAAAATGAATTGTTCCCGTGTTTTCTTAAAGCAGTCGCGTACTTTGAAAGACACACGAATCGGAAGGTTAAATTTATTACTTGTGACCAAAAATATGGTCGTTACGAATGTTTTCAGGAGTGGGTTGATACCAACCAACCTAATTTAATTGAGGCTCCTACCGCCGAGAAACAGGCAGTCTCAAAGATAGAGAGGTCCCATCAAACCAATGGTGCTCAGCGACGCGGAACTTCCTCCGACTTTTTGGACGGAGATGGAGAAGAATGCCACCTATATCAATAACTTGCTCCCGATAGCTAAAGGGCCCTTTAAGGTTAAGTCCCCCTACGAAGTCATTCACCGTCGGAAACCTTACCTACATCACCTTCGCCCTACCGGTTGCGCTGCTGTGATGAAGGTCAAGCCCCGACGAGGTAAGGGCGAAAGGGGAAAGAAAGTAGTCTTCTTAGGATATGAACGTAACACCGGATATTATCGGGTCTATGATCCTATTGCACGGGTAATACACTGTAATGTTCGGGACGTTATGTTTGATGTCTGGAGGTTGGGTAAGCGGGAGGCTTCTAACAGCCTTAATGGAACAGCAGGTGGGGATACGTTTTCAGTCGAGTGGGAATTGACGAAACCACCTGCTGCTCCGGCCACTGGCAACCCTCCTTTCGAGAAGAAAGTTGGTTTCAAGGTACCAGAATCAAGCGGTAGTTCATCTACCTCCTTTAACGTAAATGTCCCTGACGTTTGTAATAGTACCTCAAATGCCCCCACTAATTCTATGACACAACCAGTCGATCCTCACCTGAAAGGACTGAAGAGTGATGATAAATCAGATGGTTTCAGTAATCTCCCCCAGCTTATCCCTCCTTCTCCGTCTTCCAGGAACGTAGGTGGCATAGGTCAGGGGGAGAAGGATAAACAGGATAGTGTCAAGGTAGTGGGAAAGAGGGGGAGAAAATCTAAACATCTGGGAAGGTAGTGCAGATCCCGGCACGGGCGTTCGGAGAGGAGTGGGCTAAGAACACTTATGGGGATAAGTGGGACACTACTATGCGCAAAGGTGTTACTCTTGGTCCGTCTGCCCCAATAACCAGAAAGCCGAAACGATTCCCTGCTCACAACGTTAAGTTTGATTATGGAGTAACGGAGAAGATAATAGACTCTGAAATTTTGAAGTACGAGGTTTCAGGGGGAGTAGCGGCGCCCCCAGCCCTCGTATTACATCCTCAGCAGGCTATTATTGAACCGGCACGCCCAGATCCCTGTCTCCAATGAATTCGGGCATGCCGAGGGGAAGAGAGTTAGGATAGCCGCTGAAAAGGACAAGCATCCCCCGGGGTGGAGACCTCATGAACAAGGAAACATTTCCCTAGAGAACATAATCCCCGGGAGAACCAGTAATAAACATGTCTCTGTCTGTGCGAAAGAAGAGAGGATAGATTATTGCCTGGTAGCTGAACAAGTCCCGGAATTCCCCGTTGTGCAAAAACAGACTGATAGAAGGCAGGCGCGAGAGACCGAAGTCATACAGCAAGAAGAGCTTAAAGTATTTGAATGGAGGAAAGAGAGTGAAGCGAAAAGATCAGGCACTCCCGTCATCCCCCTGAAATGGATAGATACGGTCAAGCAGCAAGGTACGACCGATGAATACCAGAAAGCTAGAATCACTCTAAGAGGAGACCTCCTGAAAGCAGGGTTGCAATACGACCCTAAACGCACATACTCACCCACCGCTCATTATCGCACTATCCTCCTTAACATGGCTTATGCTGCCTGCTTTGGTATAGCCTCTGGCTCATAGACTTCACCACTGCCTACCTACATGCTAAGATGCCTTATGATATCTATTTCAAGCACCACCCCCCCCCCCCCCCTGGGTTTTGAGAGAGGTTTTCTATGGCTTCTCAAGAAAGCTCTTTACGGTCACCCGGAAGCCGGAAGGCTATGGTAGGACCTGATGTCAAAAGAGATGATCGAAAAGCATGCTTTCATCACGTTCTCTCTAGATCGAGCTTCCTTTGTTAAGCACGGGAGTAACCTTCTGAACACTCAGCTTTTTTTTTTTTCATAAATCAAAATTCAAGAAGTTTAAAACCGTAGCAATTGTTATGTGTCTGCATTAGGATCCTTTCTCGTTAGTAAGAAATGCTAGTGTCAGCCATGTAGCGATATTGTTTACCTGATTTTAGGGTCGTTCATTGGAGAGCGTTCCTTGATTCCGTGCTTAATCGCTGCCTGAAGATCCGCTTTGCAAATTTAATTTCGCTGTATGTACTGTTGTGTTTGTCTAGTTTGTATGTCATGTACCCTTTGTTTGGGTGATGACATACGTATATGTTTGTAACTAGCGTACGCTTGCATTTATATTCTAGATCTCGCAAACGTGGTTGGCCTCTTCTGTGGGCAGACTTCCGTCATGAGCAGACCGACTAAGGCAGAGTGGCCAGAATGCTATGAAAACTTTACTGTACGGTTCATCCTGCGCATGCAAACATGGTCTAGACCTTGCCATGGGCTAGATGGGGTTTCAAACCAAGAACTAGACCAACGAGCTAGCGAGTTCGAGAAAATATTAATTGTTCCAACTTACTGTGTGATTTTAAAATAGAATGCAAATCAAAGATATCCAAGCTGCAACCCCTAGAATGCTCGAGTCACTCCTTTTTTGAGCTTTTCTTTCCTTTCTTGCTGCAACGTTCCAACTGTTAGTAGTATAATATGAAATTTAGGATGGTCGTTTTTCGTACCTCAAAACAACCTTCTAAATTTCATTTTGTCTTCTCCTATTAATCTCCCGCACAATCAATACAAGAGCACAAAACACCCTAAAGAGCCCTCCACATGAGCAACCCGTTGTTTTTGAAGTAGTAAAAAAAACAACAAGAAATATATTGTAAAAAGAAAAATAAAAGACGTCCAAAAACCCTTATTTTTAATAAAATAAGTTTATTTATTATACATAAATAAACTTAAGGAGTCCATTTTTGAAAAAATGAACTTATCTTACAGGGTCTCAAGTGGGACAACCCAATTGATGGAATCTTCGTTGCCATCAACCTTCTTCGTCAAGGCTGAAAGCGATGGAAAGACGAGAATTTCTTCCTCATCTTTCCCCAGTGAAGCCAGAAAGAATGTTTTCTTCCTGGGATTTTTCATGGTTTCGTCGCGTTCTACCCAAGCGAACGAATAATTCTCAGTTCTCTCCGTAGGGTTGCGGACGAAATATTTTCGCTCAGCATGAAAAGAATTTATGTTTTCCTTTCCAAGTTGAGCAAAATTGCGCGGAACCCTAACTAACTTGGGGTTCTCAATCTCAGCAGAGGCTTCAGTTTCAAGTTCGCTCCAAGACTTCCAAAAACCTACAAACACATTAATTATCATTAAAGAGAAACAATAGAGTTAGGACTTACCCTCCGCGAGGTTGATTTCGCCGAGTTGGTCTGCTACTTCATTTGGCTCTCCCATAGTCTATTACACACACCAAAAGCATGTGTAATAGAAATTTCTTTTGAATGAGAGTGGGGTTGGAACCCCTGGTTTTTAAAAAAACCATGTATGTCAATTTTGTATAAAATTGACACTTGACACGAAGTCTTTTATTCCGAGTTGCTACCAACACTCTCGGTTCTATAGACTCTGTGCATGTTTCTATCGTTTTTACTACTAATAGAGATATTAATACTATCATTTACGTGTTCGTTAATACCATCACTAGAGTATTTGTTGAAAGAAGAATTAAACGATAAATACTCTTTCTCAATTCCATAGATAATATTGTTCATGACAATAGCGGAAAGTTGGCCATGATTATCTTTTTTCCATTTATAGAAATTATCTAATTCTTTACTTTTTTTCTGTTCCAATTTCTTTTTTCTCATGCGAATAAGTTTATCCTCATCTACTTCCTTATTTTCAATACTTAATCGTCGCAACATCTCATTGATAGCCTCAACCTTGACTATGTCAGGCTGTTTCTTTTCAACGAGACGAGAGATTTCTTTGTCTGCTTTAGAAATTCTTTCTTCACATATTATTTTATCTTTTTTTAGGCGATCTATTCCTCTCTTCATTGTTTCAAATATTTCAATCCATTCATTTTTGGTTTTAAGTCTATCCGAAATTGTATCTTCAGCCATACTTGTTGCGCCAAAAAAACAAAGTTTTGACGCAACCATATATTTCGCAGTAAGGTGTTTTTGGCGCATTGGCGCATGGTGGTATTCGCGGAAATAGAATTTTCTAGAATTTGGTGTAATAAATGACACTTCAAATACCTTTTTTCTTGTATCACTGGTAGATATTCGCTATGGGTAAACTAATGGGTTCAACGTAGTCATTGAAATTTTAGGTTGCGGGTTCAATTCCGATGGAAGTTTGCTCATGGCAAATAGTCTTTTGTTTTTTTTGCTTATAAATCTAATATTACCTTAGCCTTTTTTTCTCGCTTTGAAGTTCTTATGTTCTCTGGCTGAATGTCTTCTCTTTTTAATAATTCTTTTGTCTTTTTTTCTTTAATAACTTCTTTAGTTTGCTCTTTCGTATCTTTTTCTTCGTCAATTGGTTTATCAAAATCGGTTTTCAATAAATCACGTGGACTTACCAACTCATCGTTATTTAATATGATTTTGAATCCCTTTCGTCCCTTGACTTTGTAAATAATTTTGCTGAAAGTCTTACCGCCTTTGGAAAAAACATTCCGTTTGTTTTCTTTTCTTACACTATCCCCTACTTCAAATTCTTCAATTAAATTATCTCGCGTGATTTTCTGTTTATTTTTGTCTCTCCCGAAAAATACATCTACTGGTTTGGCCTGAATCCCTCTATGAAGTTTATGATTATAGGCATCTACTAAGTCTTGAATATAACTAACCCAATCAAAATTACGATTGGTTTCAAATAAAAGGTCAAGCCATCTTCTAATACTTCTTATCACTCTATCAACAACCGCGAGCGCTCTATGGTCGCCCACTTCAACGACATCATGTTTAATTCCATTTTCAATAAAATATTCACGAGTTGCTCCTTTATATTCTCCACCGCTGTCAGTAGTAATTGACTTTGGTTTATATTTGATTGATTTCAAAGCATAATATACTTCTTTTGCTGTTTTATTTTTTAATGGAATGATTATTAAATATCGTGAATGGCAATCAATCCAAACAAGCATCCAAGCATAGCCCTTATTGCCTTTCTGATCTTTTATCTTACTCATGTCTGCCAAATCTAGGAATACTTGGTCTAAAGGTTTGTCCGACCATATTGTGTTCCATATTTTTGGGTTCTTTTTTTGGTGGTGAATTTCCAGTGCTTCTTCTTCTTTTGTTTTAACTACTTCTCCCGTAGGTGTGTCTTCCGCATTAATGATTATATGTTTAGTGTCAAGTTGATTTTCCTCACTCATATATATTATTAGAACTTTAAAAACATCCGCGAGACATCATCATTATTTTTTTCTTTCTTAGATTGTTGTTGTCCAGCAAAAACATTAACAGATATGTTTGACTTCTTACTTTTCCCATTCTTAGGTTTCGGTTCTTCTTCTTCCTCACTACTCTCGCTTTCGCTTTCACTCTCGGGCTCTGGTTTCTTGCTCTTCTTTTCTCTCTTAGTCTCCGCTTTCGCTCTTTTGATTTTCATTTTCGCCATCTTTTCCGCAATGATATCAGTAAAATCAACCTCATCCTCACTCTCACTGCTCAGGTGTGTCATCTTGTTCCTTCTCATTAATGATATTGGTTGCTAAATTCTTATTTTCTATCTCTGCTATTTTTCTCTCCATATCTTCGTCTTCGTTTTTAACCGCGTTTCGGTATTGCGCCAAAACATTTTTAGCATGCTCCATCTTTCGTTGTTTCGCTTTCGCTTTTATTCCTTCCACAGCACTACCCCAATTCTTACGACTTGCTTCGGGGGACGGCATTCTATACTAAGATTTTTATATTTTAGTATTTAAAAATTAAATATTTATTTAATATATACCAATGTCGCAATATAAATCCTTACTAGGCCTTAATGAGTTGGCTGTTGATAGTTTAAATATACTTAACTTAGACTTAACGAACACAAACATAGTTGGGCTTAATACAGACAGAGTGCCAGAAGATGCTGACCCCGTAAATCTTTATTACACTGACGGCCGATTTGATACAAGGTTATCCAGCAAATCAACAACCGACATCAAAGAAGGAAAAAATTTATACTATACAGAGCAACGAGTAAGGGACAACGACGAAGTCAAAGCCTCAACTCAACACCGCACTAATACTTCTAATCCGCACCAAACCAGTTTATATAATTTGATAGACACGAACATATTTGCACAAGCGAGCGGGCAATACTTAACTTACAACGATGTAGAAGGCAAGTGGAAGAATACCGCCCTCGGTTCAATTGACACACTCTCTGATGTAGTCATTACAGCACCAGTGGCGATGAATAGTTATCTAACATATAACTCAATAAACTGGGTAAATAAAACATTTCCGATAAATGTTGATGAATTCAGCAATATTAGTATGGGAGGTAATTTGAATATAACAGGAGTTAATTTTTAAATACGAAAGATGTTGATACTTGGATATCTGAGCACGAAGACAATAATGATAAAGTGTCAGCGGACGGCTCAATTAATACACACAGCGATTTGTTAATTACAGGCACACCCGCCAATAACCAACTGCTCATTTATAGCACAGGGCAATGGAGAAACACAAACTCACCTTTTCTTAGATTGGATGGTCTCGCTATGATGTTTGGAGATTTAAATATGGGAGGTTTTAACATAACAATGTCGGTAATGTTGATGGTATTGATGTTTCCACCCTGATACTTCGGTAGTTAAATTGACGGGAGACCAAACCATAGCAGGGAACAAAATATTTACTACTTATTTGGGTATAAAAGATTCAAATCCATTAAATACAGGTAAGTTATTCTTCAACTATAATAATAATACGGGTTCTATTTATTCGTCGGAGGTAGGTGGAGCAACGGGATATCCACTATCTATTGTCGGTTCGTCCATAACTCTAGCTTCTACCACGGGGAGTGGAATAACATTGACGGGCAATGTTTTTAATTTTAACAGCACAACAGCAAGCAGCGGACTTCCAGCACCATTCTATGACGGCGATGCTTCAACAAAAGCATATACTGATACGAAACTAGCAAAGGACGGCACAACGGCTATGACGGGCAGTTTAAATATGGGAGGATTTGCGATTTCAAATGTTGGTAATGTTGATGGTGTTGATGTTTCTAGTCTTGATACAGCCGTCGTGAAACTAACAGGAGACCAAACCATAGCAGGAAATAAAAAATTTACATCAGTTTTAGAAGTAAGTGGTTCGTCCAATCCTACCACTTTTGACGGCATTGGAATGGCCTTTGATACAAAAATAGGAATGATAGCAGCACAAAAAACAGCAACAGCGACTTGGTATCCGATTCAAATAACTGGTTCGTATGTAGAGTTATATTCAGGTAATACTTTAATTATAACCGCAACTGGCACTACACTCAATTTGAATAACAACAAAATAACAAACTTAGCCACACCATCAGCAACAACGGACGGAGCAAACAAAAGTTATGTGGATACATTAGACGGGCAAAATGTGAAACTAACAGGAAACCAAACCATAGCAGGAATTAAGATATATAGCAGTGGTGTTGAAATAACGGGAAATTCAATCAATTCAACAACAAAAGGAACATTTATCGTTTTCAATTCTACCAGTAATATCGGGTCAATTGCTAGTTTAGATATGAACACGGCAACATATTACAACTTTGAAATTTCGGCGAAAAAAATAAGTTTTATTATTGACGGGACGATTGTTTCGTGGTTTAATGCTACTGGCTTAGATTGTAATAGTAGTCGGATTGTTAATCTAGGAGCACCACAAAATGTGAATGAAGCGGTAAATAGACAATATCTGGATGACAATTGTGTGAAACTAACAACAGACCAAACCATAACAGGAAGTAAAACATTTAATGGGGCGAGCACTACGATAAAATATCTAACTTTAACGAACAACGCCGATTTTAATAATCAAACTATCACTAATGGTGGAAATATAACATATAATGGGGCGAGGATATTAAACCAAAATGGAGGAGATATATTCTTTTCTCAGACATCAGGTGATTATCAGTATTTCTTATTTACTCTAAATACCGCTACAAGTGGAACCGCAGACCAAAGAGGTTATGTATTTACGAATGTCGCATTTGATGTAAAAGGGGCGGGACTTTATATTTCAAAACTTTCAGATAATAAATCTGCTTCATCTGACATTGTCCGTTTTAACAATGCTGGCGGTATGCGATTTTATGGAGCCTTAGATATGAACTCAAACAACATAACAAATGGCGGAACAATAACGGGAACGACAATCACTTCAACTGCGGGGATATCAACAACAACATTAACGGCAAGCAACAAAATAACAACAGCATCAGGCAAACCAATAATCATAGGCAATACAACGAAAGGCGCAGGGGCGACAGGTGGTTTAGAATTATATGGAACGGCTTCAAATATCGGAGGGGCACACTTACAAGCAATAACAACGGCGGATGCTTATCCAACATTTCAATTATTGAACTGGGCACACGACAATATAGGCTTAAGTTTTGAT
>WBZZ01006540.1:180000-214560 GCA_019918135.1 Paulinella micropora | reverse complement strand
TCTAATGCTGTTGTGCAGACTGGGCCAACGCTTCCTCAATCTGAATACAAAGATGTGGGTACACAGAGACTGCAGCCCCAAGGTAGTCTCATACCCGTTCATACAGTCACGGTTACCAATGATAACTGATGCAAATAGGAAGGCGAGACTTGCGATGGAGGCGAGGAGGCCAATGGCAGACGTATCGCCTCGGCCAAGCAAACAACCACGAACAGACTCAATGTCTACGGTCGCGGCGGGTGGCGAGCAAAAAGACAATGTGTGTACTCAAGTACCACAAGACAATGTCGCTCACATAGTAAACGCACCAGTACCGCAGAATAATAACAATGTTAATGAGGTGAAGCAGGAGGAGAAGAAGGAGGAGTTGAAAAACTTAGAGACAAGACTCCAAAATTTGGAACGTAAAGTTCTTGTTCTCGCAGCCAATATACACAGGCCCGATGCTCTGTGTTATACGGAACGTTATTGTGAAACATTGAAGACAATATTAAAAGTTGGTAATGATACGATGGCGAATATTAATATTGTCGGCAGGAAGTTTTTAATCAATACCGGGACTGGGTGGACGGAAATATGAAAAATTCGACTGGCACTCTGAAGGAGTGAGCAGCCGGACGGATATCACGGGAATCATCACACTGACCTTTAAATTAAAATCCGCACGAGTATACCGTATGGACCTCTATGTCGTCCCCGGTTACCACGGGTCAATATTACTATCGTATGACCAATTGGCTACGATGGGGGCTGTGATTGATTGCGCCGCACGGCGAGTGATATATGGAGTAAAAAGAGGAGAAAAGAACGATATTGATCCCTTCAACGCTACTGACTCTTATGAGGCTTATGAGCTGAGTCTAGCGACGGATCACAAAAAGATGGCCATCGCACATGAGGCACTTGAGGTGTACGTTCACCCCCATGTCGTAAGACCGGATGAAGCTGTCCTGGACCGACAATTGGGAATCCCAAGTGTGCACTGTCACAGTTCCGACATGTCATTGGGACAAAAAGTCTATTGATGACTTAATCGAGAAGCGAAAGGAGGAGATTATATGTGTCGCACAAAGAAGCCCGTCGTTGGCGAGATTCGCGGAGGAGTAGGAACAGATGTCCATATTACTAACGAATACTGTTTCCATGCGAAAGTAGGAGAAGAAAAAAGGGAGGCGTTTGTACCAAGGAGAACGGGGCGAATCCCGGATACTCCACCAGAAACTATTAAAAGTTTTATTACTGATTTCTGGAGTGACGAGCCGACGTGGCCGCGTTCACTAACTGAAGTGAAGAAATGCTTACGGACTTTATTCGAAAATAATAAGCCGTATACTATTATCCTGCCATATAATGAGAAGGCGATATGGGCGCAGGAAATAAGGGACCGGCTTATTGATCATCCTATACCGGTACCCTCTCGCAAGCAACAGCTAGTGGTGGCTTGTCGTATGGGAACTCGTGAGCAGAGCAGTGCATACAAGCGGAAGCTCAGAGACCTCGACAAGTTGAAATTGATACCGCAAGCATTCACATGCTTTGATGGTTTTTACACCCGTAAAGCTCCTTTGCAATACGCGAGACTCATTGACATGCTGGTGGAGCTCGGTAAAGATGATGAGCCGGACACGGTCACGTATGAAAAGACGGGCCTAGATGATGTCTCGGAAGAGGACTTAGGCTTGGAGGAGGACAGAGAACCCCTCAAGCAACATAAGCAGATGTCTGATGAAGATTTTCAAGCGGCGGCGCGGAAAATATTGGAAGAAGGAGTAGGCACGGAGAGAGAGAAGGAGCTTTTAAAAGCCTAATTAGAGGCGAACAAGGAAATTTTTGACCCTCCACATGCAGGTGGTGTCAAGCCTGAAGATTTCACTGCGGTTATTTACAAAATACCGGGTGCGGAGCCGTCACCGGCACCACGAAGGGCGAATTTGAGTATACATGAGGCGAAGATAGCGGAGGAGCTAGCAAGACAGCTGCTCAATGAGGATTTTATTGAGAGATCAACATCTCCAATAGTCTCACAACCGAGAATAGTGCCGAAGGCAGGAGGAGAATGGCGCCTGACAGTTAACTATGCTCGTGTTAACAAGGTGCTGGAGGAAGAGAGAAATCCTCTCCCGACATTAGAAGAAGGAAGGAGAGTACTGCGGAATGCAAAATTCTATTCGGTCAGTGACCTTAAGAATGGCTTCTGGCAGATACCACTGGAGGAAAAGTCCAGATGGCTGACGGAGTTTGTGGTGGGTATGGAAATATACCAATGGAAAGTGCTTCCAATGGGCCTCAAGCAAGCCCCAGGACTTTTCCAGAAGGCGATGCAGAAGATGTTGAGCAGTCAGTACGATGATTTGTCTGACGGAGGCTTTATGAGAAGGCGGGGACAGAAGGCGGGAGAATATGCATTTTGCTACATCGATGACATTATCGTATACTCTAACACAATGGAGGAGCATATCGATCATTTGTCCGATATATTCAGGCGCATCGGAGCTTTTGGCCTGAAGTGCAATCTAAAGAAGTGTCAACTTGCCAAGACGAGTGTGACATACTTAGGGTACGAGATCTCCCATAATCGAGTCTCGATATCCAAAGAGAAGAGGGAGGAGATTATGAATCGACCGATACCAAAGAACCGCACTGAATTGCACTCATTCCTTGCGATGGCGCAATACTATAGCCAGTTTATACCCGATTGGGTTGCAGCACGGGCTAAGTTGGAGAAAATGATAGATTTTAAAGACTTTGAGAAGTGGGGCGAAGAGGGTTAGCAAGCGTTTCATGCGCTCAAAGATCTTATTTACAAAGACCCGAAAGACGGAGGACTGGTGTTAACGATGCCCGACTTTACGAAACAATTTGTAGTCGATACAGACGCATCTAAGTTTGCGATTGGGGCTGTATTACAACAAGAGGATGAGGAGAAGAAATTACGCCCAATCATGTTTATTAGTAGGAAGTTGTGTGCGGCGGAGAGAAACTATTGCACAAGGCAAAGAGAGGCGTTAGCGGTGGTGTGGGCCCTCAAGAGGCTCAGAGAGTATTTGTGGGGAGGACCTCAATTTACTGTCAGAACTGATCATCATAACCTGTTATGGTTGATGAATCATGAACAGAGGACGGCTGGCGCGGTGGCAAGCGTTCTTGTCTTGTTTCGATTTTACAATGGTCCATCTACCGGGAAAGCGAAATGTGGTCGCTGATAGCCTCTCTAGGCTGAGTTGAACTCAAAAGTATCGGCGTTGGTGTCCACGGTGGAGATGGAAGACTTGTCCACTGACAAGGTGTATGAGGTCAGCCACATTGAGGCAATGGAGATGGCGAGTGGAGTCCGATATGACCGCGCAGGTCTACGGTACAGTCCACAAGGCCCGGATCACGGGATATGTTGTGAGCTACATACCCAGGAGGACGCTGAGTGGTCCTATGAGGTATATGAGAATGCGAAGCGAACATGAAGGAAGAAGAGGAGACACAGGATGTTTATGCGGAACCTCCTCAAGAGCGGAGAAGTGACCTAGACGATGACCCGGAGAGGATCGGAGTACGGCTAGAAGATGGTACTATCCATATAGCCTCGCCTACCGCATGGAGGCAACAACAGGCTCAAGATCCGGAGTTTAAGGAACTCATACAGTTATATCAGAACCCGGATGAGCTGAAGATGACGAAAGCGATAGATCAGATGAAGGAGATGGGATGGAGAGATGGTCTACTGTGGTACAAGGGCCTTCACGGTCGCTATGCGGCACAGCCGGACAAATGGATCCTTTGGGTACCGGAGAGTCTGAGACGATTTATATTTGTCGCAGCCCACCATTGCCCACTTTTGGCGCATCCGGGTCGACAACGAACTCACATGTTCGTAGCGAGGCGATTCTGGTGGAAGAAGATGAAGGAGGAGATAGATCAGGCGGTGGATGCATGCATCCCGTGCAAGATAAACAAAACACCACTGAAGGCAAATTTCGGCCTGATTGGCGAATTTCCTCTTAATGCGGCGATGTTTGAGTTTATACACATTGATCATGTGGGACCTTTCCCAGAATCGAAGGATGGTTACAAATACCTCCTTACGGCTATTGACAGAGCCAACAACTATGTTGTGGATCATCCCTGTCAAAGACGTTACCGGCAAGACGACGGCCGAGGCGCTGATCGATAGGATCATCTCACAGATCGGAGTACCAAGAAAGATATGTTCTGATCGAGGCTCGGACTTTAATAACGAGGTCATCGACAAACTATCTAAGTATTACGGGATGAAATGGCAATATGTTACTGCCTATAACCCGCGAGCAAATGGGAAAATCGAGCGGGTACACAAACCCCTCAAAGCCTCGCTAAAGATGTATTGCACGAAGAAGGAGAATCAAAGAGCATGGGTCGAGGCAGCACCATCATTTGCGTTTGCAATGAACTGTCTACCCTCTACGGCGTTAGGAGGCTCGAAGAGCTCAATCTCGCCATATCAGTTAGTATATGGGCGTGAGCCTGATATCCCGACTTCGCTCCTTCACCCAAAAGACACTTGGGCGGATGCGGATGAGTTGTTTGGGATGAGACTTAGAGTGAAGATGGAGGCGGAACAAATAGTCAGGGCGCATAGAGAGGCGGAGCGCCGAAAGACTGATGCTGAAGGGGTGCGACAAGCGCACTTGGATCAGATCAAGTTCCAGGTCGGGGATATTGTACTGTTGTATCATCCTCAGGTCCCGAAAGGAGTCAGCTCTAAGCTGTTCACTCACTGGAAAGGACCTTATCAGATTATGGAACAGACGGGACCTCTGAAACTACATAGACCAAGACGATGCTTATCGGGCACCGACAGCTGAGAAGGAGGAGAGTGAGGTGGACAGTAAGGAGAAGACTGACCGCATAAGCGCGGTGGGGACTCAGTCCAAGTCTCCGCGAGAGCATAGCGGAAAGAAGGAGAAGATCACAGAGGCGCAGCTAAGGAGAGCGCGGAATGATCTTATCAACGACCAACCGAGGAAGGCGATGAGGTCGATGGATCAAAGGACGTCCACCAGGAGGAGGAGGGGACGGACACTGACCCAAACGCGGGCAACGTTGAGATTGTCCATGAGCGATGGAAGGAAGGCGATGCGATAGCAACCATCACATGGGTGAAAGATGCTTTTTATCTGATCAGACCAGCGGAACAACATGTCGCTGATGACACTCTCTCAGACTTATACTTGATGCGGATCGTGGTGGTCCCACGACAGATGCGTGTCACACGGACACTCAAAATATCATCAGCCGCAAAAATAGTACAACCGATACTCCAGTTTTGGAGAAGTATGGACCCGGTTGAGGATCCAAAGGCAAGACATTATCTGCCAGTATATAAAGACGCAAAAAGTCTCGAGACATGGGATGATACAATTACTCCCAGAGACAAGGATTACACTGCGTGGACCATTCAGACACTGCCAAGAGGAGTGCTTGATATCCCCTTTGAATTATCGTTGGGCGGAATCCCTAACAAGATCTGGGACATTCTCGAACAGTCAAAGTTTGATCTGACTTTTGTTGGTGGTCCTCCACCAGGTAAAGAAATCCGCTCCAGACGACGAAAACAAGGAAACTATTTTTCTTTATGCGTCTCAAACAAACTGGTTGATTGCCCACGGCGTATCATGATTTGATCATGCATCATCAGTTATCAATATGAATATTAAAAAGACTCAGTGATATAACTTGGCATTCGATCGCAACATACGAGTGCGAAAGGTTGATCGACGATGATACTACACCGTATACGGGGATCGCTAGTGTATTGAGCGATGGTGTTCCCGGGTATGACCCTTTCCAAGTCCTGGGATGATGTTCTCGAAAATGAAATGTTCTCTGAAACTTTCATTAAATTATTTTTTACGATAGATTATATACTGTCGTACCTGAGCACGGTCAATCTCTACTTGTGTCGGTATATCACAGGGTCGGGTACATACACCTCGACTTCGGATGTAGCTATTAGGACTGGCCCCCTAATACTATATCATAGTATATCCGCCTTATACAAGGGTATGTCATTAAAAAAGACAATGTACTTACGATCTCCCTGTGAATAATAATAATAATAATAATAATAATAATAATAATAATAATAATAATAATGATAATGATAAGAAGAAGAAGGAGATCAAAGGGGGAATCGTACTACAGCACCACGTTGCTTATATTTTTTTTTATTAATAGTACGTTTGTTCTTGACATACTGCCGAGAAAAAAAAAAAAAAACAGATTGAGGGGAAGGAGTTCAAAAATCTACAAGAATGGCTGGAGAATCCGCTTTGACGTGCCGTATGAGGATATATTTATCGTCTTTAAGCGTCTATCCGTGGGTCGATGCGCTGTGTGGCATGACTCCATAGCGCATACTATTTGCAGAAAGAAATCAGAAGGTGTATGACGAAAATGCTATTTCCGTCATAAAATCGGGAGGGGGTACTGTAGGCATCACCCCCGGATAGCCGGTAAAAAGTACCTTTTCCTGGTGACAGGTGCACCAGCTTGTTTTTCAGTATTATTTGTCCGGATTGGATCTGATGCCATTTTATTCCTGGTCTGTTGCCGTTTTCCTTTTTGGCTTCACTGAGCTAATATAACGAGACATCATTCTCATCTTTTGAGGACTGTGTTTGGTTGTATTACCGACTTTTTACGAGCTATCGTTGGGGGCATTACAAATAGCGTAAAAACGATGTAGTATACCGTGGGTGTTACATAGCACCCCTTCCCCCTCCTTTAAGATCGCTCGATCTCAATTCCAGGAATGATACCAACGGAGACTACATCTCGTATAATCTCGTCAGTACCGGCAAATACTGGGGAATCCTAGCCGTTTGTCCACCATTCCAAGAGCCATCCGTGCTCGACCCTCGGCATAATCATGCCAAGAGCCACCCAACAGATTATAGGCTTGTGCTTCATGTGGGCTAAGTTCCAAGACTTAATATTGCCCGAAGATCGTGAACTGACACTCGACCAGTCCACGTCCTCAATCCTACGCGCGCGATTTTTCCCGAAGCCACAGTCCCATAGTCTGATCGACCACCAATCAGACCCTGTCTAATCCGTCAAATGTGAATGGTGCCTTGGCTCGAGATCCGAATTGACCGAATCCCAAAGTCCAAATCTTAAAACGACGATGGACTTCTCGTCGAGTTCCCCTCCCTTGTACTGCGTTCGTTAAGTTTTACAGTTGAGTAGGCCCCTCAGTACGTATTTCCCCACACATATGGTCGATGTGCGCCCAACTTCCCTCCCGATCCGAATTCCCTTACTTCAGGCTCTGGTTCTTCCCACGCACCGTCTCCGTCGCGTGTGCACCTCCGATCAGCCTTAAGTCCATCCCGCTCTCCTTGAGCACGTCCCAGACCTTCTGTGGGATCTGTCCGTCGTGTAGCTCGAAGGGTTAATCCAACACTCCCCTCGGCCACGCCGAAATTGTCCATGCCTCATGATCCCTGTCACACTTCCGTGTGGCCGGATCTATTTCAGCATCCCAAACTTCCCTGTTTGCAGAGTCCCACCAGACCGGGACATACTCGCGATACATCCGGTTTTCCACCGTGTCCTTATCCCAAGACCGGTAAAAACTGTAGCATAGGCGGAAGGTTCCTAAGTGCACTCTCCGACGATCGAGTCTTCCTCGAGTCCTTACCCAGACCCACCACCTTCATCACAAAGAGAACATCCTTATCCCCCTTGGTAACGAATCTGGTTGGGGGCCTGACCAGATAGAACTGATCCAATACCCACGTCATTCCCAGTACCTTATTACCCTCCTTCCATTTCTTGTGCTGGACTTCCACCTGTGAGGGCATCACCGGCTCCTCCAGTTCCGTCTGCACATCCGTCCTTCTACGTTTACCCGGTCTACTCCCCGGTTCAGAAAAGATCAGATCATTCTCCGCCGCCCTCTTAGCCGCCTCCGTGGGTGGCTTGCGACTCGATACTGACCCCTTTTCCCCGGTCTCGGGCTTTTTAGGGATTACCGGGCCCGTGCCCTCCTCGGAGCTCCGTGCCTGTCCCTTCCCCTGGCCCCTTCCGTCCTCGGGTTTACCACTATCGGGTTCCTTACCCGTCCCCAACTTAGGAGGGTCCTGAAACTCCCCCTTGTTCCTGACGATCGCTTCTTGGAGCGTCTCGTTTTCCATGAGGAAAGGATCGTACTTGATGAGGCGTCGAACATTTACAATCTTGTTCTCCCCCTGCCTCTGATCCGATAGTTAAAAGGCCCCGTCTGTTGTACCACCTGATAAGGCCCCTTCCAATGTACAAACATCTTAGAAGATATGCCCTTCGGTACCTGTGGGTAATACAACATGACGATGTCCCCTGGCTTATACGTTACCATGGACATCTCCTGCTCCAAGGGCTCCTTGCCCAGCTTGCGAGCCTGTTCCGCTAGCCTCGCCTGTCTTACCGCTTGCATCGCCTCCATTGAGACGCGCATGCGGACCCCCCAGAGCTCGTCCTCGTCCATCGCCAGCCCAGGCCCATCCTGGTAAACCAAGTGTTGAGGCATCACCGGTTCCTGTCCAAACACCACCTGGTACGGGATCTACACTCCGCCCCCGCCCCAAGGGCTTTCGATGGCATCGCATTCATTGCGAACACAAAGCTCGGGACCACCTCATTCCACAAGAGCTGACTCTTCTTGCAGTAGGCCCTCAGAGCCGACTTGAGTGGTCTGTGGAGCCGCTCAAGCTTGCCATTCGCCCTCGGGTTGTATGGCGTTACATACTGCCAGTGAACCCCGTAGAACTTTGCGAGCCTTTCCATAAGCTCGTTGTCAAAAGCTGGCCCCTTATCCGAGCAGAATCTGATCGTCTTCGGGACCCCCACCATACACAGGAGTCGATGGATCAGCTCCCTAGCTGTCGTCTCCGCCGTTGTGTCTGCACCGGGATCGCCCATACGTAATTGCTCGCCCTGTCGATGACCGTCAACAAGAATTTATCCTTCGCCGGCCCCACCGGCGGCAATGGTCCCACGTGGTCTACATGCAGGAACTCAAAGAGCCTTTCCAGCAATGTAAATTTCTCCACCGGGATCTTTCCCTCCATCGGGACCCTCTTGTTCATCAGACAGGTCGTACAGCCTTTGACTCTTTCCTTCACAAACCGATCCATCCCCTCCCACCAGAACCTCCTTTTGATAATCCACTGCGTCCTCTGCACCCCCGGGTGATTAACCAACGGGACCACGTGCGACGCCACGTAAATCATCTGTCTCAGTCTGGCCGGGACCCATAAAACCCACCTCTCCGGGTTATTGGCCGTCTCTGCCGCCTTGCCTTTGTACCATAAGAGGCCATCCCGCCATGCCAACGTCATGAGCTGTGTCCGGATCCTATCCGTCAGCAACAGCTCATCTTCCGCCAAGAAGTACTGGATCAAGTCCTTGTACTCCTCGTCGGTCCTCTGGCATTGTCTCCAAGCCTCCATAGATGCAATGCGCACTGTCCCGTCCTCTACCTGGACGCCCTCATAAAGCCTGGAAACCGGCCCCAACCTCTCCGCAGCCTCCACCGGCTCGGCTGAGGTCTCCTCTGTCTCGAGGGCCGTCTCCACGCCCGGGTCTTCCACGTAGGTGCGGACGGCCGGTGCCGCATGTGTCTGGCAACAGTAGCACTCATGCTCCGCCTTATCCTCATCCCGCATCGCGGCCTTATCGGCCTCGTACTCCTTAAGGCGTTGCATGGCCTCCTCCGCAAAGTGCTCGTCACAGCACTCCGCTCGGCCTACTTCCCGTTCCAACTGAGCCGTCATGACTCTCCTATATTCCGCCCTCTTAGCTTCCACCAGCTTAGGCTCCTTCCGGCTAGCCCCCGGGTGAGCCTTATTGGCATAGAAAATCATATTCGCCGGTAAGACACCCTTCATGTCCTTCCTCAGAGCCAAATCCTCAAACTCATCCATCTGCTGCATAGCAGCTAGACACGCGGATGGCGTGGAGTAATTGACCCTAGATAATGAGTCGGCGACAATGTTCTTCTTGCCGGGCAGATATTTGACGGTGAAGTCAGCACGATAGCAAAGCCTGCCATCTGGCCAACCGGCCCGTGCAATCATTCGTGATTAACCATAGAAGGTTCTGATGATCCGTCCTTACAACGATATCCCGTGACCCCCACAAGTACTCCCTGAGCCTTATAAAGGACCAGACCACCGCCAAGACCTCCCTCTGCCTCGTACAGTAGTTCTGTTCGGCCTTATTGAGCTTCCGGCTCAAATACATAATCGGCCTCAGGACTCCGTGACTATCGTATTGCTGTAAGACCGCCCCGACCGCGTACTTAGACGCATCGGTGTCTAGCACATACTGTTTGTCAACATCCGGCATCATCAAGATGCAGTCCTTATTGAACTTGGGATCACGAGTTAACATTTCCTTAATGAACTCGAACGTCTCCTCCTGTTTAGGCGTCCATTCCCTCATATCGCACTTCAAGTACAGCTCCCTCATATCGCCCTTCAAGTACAGCTCCCGCAACGGTTTAACCGTGTCCGACCAATTCGGAAAGAACTGACTATAATATTGCGCCAACGCAATAAAGGAGAACAACTCCGACCGCGTCTGAGGCCGCTTAATCCCGTCCACAGCCTCCCTTTTCTTAGCAGCGATCGCAACCGTGCCGTTCGATATATCATAACCCAAGTACGTCACCTGTCGGGTGGCAAACTGACACTTAGCCAGGTTCACCTTGAGACCAAACTCTCTCACCCGTCGGAAAACGTCCTGGATGTGGGCCAGATGATCCTCCATGGTATTGGAGTAGATAATGATATCATCTATGTAACAGAAAGCAATCCTCCGCTTTCTGTCCATGTTTCTCCATAAACCCACCTGCCCTCCCATCCTCAAATTGTCGACCAAGCATTTTCTGCATTGCTGCCTGAAATATGCCCGGCGAGTTCCTCAGACCCATCGGCAATATCTTCCATTGGAATAGCGTCATGCCCACCACAAACGCGGTAAGCCACCTGCTCTTCCTACTGAGCGGAATCTGCCAGAACCCATTTTTCAAATCCAACACCGAGTAATATTTCGCGTGTTTTAACTTGCGCATACAATCATCAATCCTAGGAAGCGGGTATCGCTCTCCTTCGATGATTTTGTTCGCCCGATAGTAATTCACACCCAATCTCAGTGCCCCGTCCGGCTTTGGAACCATCCGTACATGAGACGAAATCGGGGAGTCCGAAAACTCCGTGAAATCATCCGCCTGTAGTTCCTCCGCCTTCTCCTGGGCTATGCTCTCCTCCCTCCGGCCCAGACTAGACCTCCTAGAGGCATGCGCGATATTCGTCCCCGGTATCTTCCTGAGATGAGCCTCATAATGCTTGACCGTGCCCGGTCTAGGCGGATCAAAGATCTCTTTTCCCCTAGCCATTACTTCCTGTAGGCTTTTCAGATCTTCCTCACTTCCCTTCCAATCCGCCCGCATTTGAGCCATCCTCTCTTCCCATGACTGGGCGTCCTTCCGACTTTTCAGTTCGGGCACCTCCGCCATGTCCGTCCACGCCTCCACCAAGCCATCCTCGGAGGGCATCTCCACTTCCTTCTGGTGGTACTTGACTTCCGGAAACTCATCCCACTTACCCAGATTCGCCATACGATCTAGAATCAAGGCGTACTGAATAGGTGCCTTCTTCGTAAAGAACCCCGTGAAGCAGGTAAATGCCTGCTCACGTATCTTCTGAAGGTCACAACCCTTAAGTGAGTTCCGATATGTCAGCCCCTGTGCCCTAGTGCCCAATCTCCAAGCAATCACCAAATGTTGCTTCCTAAATGGCACTGGGACCGGGTGATCCACCATCCGGCCCAAAACCTCATCCGCCCATAGAGCCTTGTCATGGAACGGTATGAAAATAGAGAACGGTTTGTCATCCCCGAAATACTTCGTGAGCAACTTCGCCGTCTCCTCCGAATTTCGCGGACAAAGAGGTTTGTCACCCCACCTGTTCCCCACGAAACCCCAAAATCCTGTCCTTCGTTCCTCCCGTTGAAACCCGCATCGACACCAACGGTTCAAACAAGGGCCTATTGGCCTGTGATGCATTTGCATGGAAGCAGTACCGGTTCTGAAGGAACACGTAAGGCTCCTTCTTCCCATCCCTGAACCTATCCATCCCTGCCTCCATGTCCATGTTATGTTCTTCCAAAGTGTAAGCCATAATCTGGGCACACCGGCCCTGAATTAAGTCCTCCACCGTTGCCCTTTCCCACCGTCGAACAATTTTTCTAGCCCTCCCCGCCAACCCGCGGTTATCCGGCTCGAAATCCCTATAATACTGAATTGTCCAACGCTGGGTGCTGATATGGCTTCGGTATGATCAACTGCACCCTTGCGCTTCGCGCAATTGCGTGTGAGTCACCGCCCTTGGTCGTGCAGTGTTTAGTGAACGATACCGCGTAAGTATCCGTATGGAAGAGAGGACCCGAACTGCCGTCCGCCCCCTCACCATATCCTCCGCGTCATCATCACTAATTCCATAGTATTACGGTGCCGCGTGACCAACCGACCGGCAGTCAATCAACGTACTCATCTTAATGAGCTGTTTGAATCCGGCCAAACCGCAAGCATTATCAAGGCAGACATAGAACTGAATGTCATAGGACTTACTCGAGTAGAGTTCCATGGCTAACACCATGGTCCCCCTCCGCTCTCGCCTTCCCATTCATTCCCTCTATGCCCCCCCTCATCGGCAACATATTCCGTCCAACCACGAATTTATTGCCGCCACGAATCTCGCCCCCGTGATTTATTAAAATTAGCCAAAGTATCGTTAGCAGATTATCGCATACACACTCAAAGTTCACAAGGTAAACCTGAGCAACCCATAAACATCGTGTTGCGGTAGCCTCATCTCTAGGCGCAGAGTCCTTCATCGGCGGATAGCACTGAGAACAAAGAGTAACATCATACACTCCGCTCGCTCGGTTCGACAGCCCGCTTTAATGCCTCCCTTAGCGGCTAAAAAGTCCGAGACTTCCAATATGCCATTATGATTGGCATATATGCTTATCACTGAAAACCGTCGATGATTTCCGCCTTTATTGCCTTCTCCTTCCCACGGCTCCTTCAGCTATGTCATAGTTGCCCAAGTAACAGAAATCTGACACGCAGTCATAGATGTCCGATTGGCTTTACCGTCATGTCCCTTCATATTTATACAGTGCGTCCCACACCGTATAGATTTCAGTGACAGTCCTTCCAGCCGGCTACCCTCCACCCAATTCAGTACTGTAACTTATTTTGAAATCCATTGTGACATCCTGCCACTTCCCTAGTGACTTCCAGTCACTTCCTCCTTCAAAGTTTACAGTCGAATATCAGCCAGCCGATTGCCGAAAGAAAAGATAAGAGAAAAAATTTAATCAAAACTTATGTATTAATAACCACTCAGTCAGTCTCCTCAGTGTGACCAAACCATGTATTAACACATTTCCAATGCAATCCAATGCAATCCAATGCTTATCCAATGCAATCCAATGCAATCCAATGCATATCCAATGCATATCCAATGCAATCCAATGCAATCCAATGCAATCCAATGCATATCCAATGCAATCCAATTCAATCCAATGCATATCCAATGCAATCCAATGCATATCCAATGCAATCCAATCCAATCCAATGCATATCCAATGCAATCCAATGCATATCCAATGCATATCCAATGCATATCCAATGCAATCCAATGCATATCCAATGCATATCCAATGCATATCCAATGCATATCCAATGCATATCCAATGCAATCCAATGCATATCCAATGCAATCCAATGGAATCCAAATGCATATCCAATGCATTCCAATGCATATCCAATGCAATCCAATGCAATCCAATGCATATCCCATGCAATCCACTGCAATCCACTGCAATCCAATGCATAACCAATGCATATCCAATGCAATCCAATGCATATCCAATGCAATCCAATGCATATCCAATGCATATCCAATGCAATCGAATGCAATCCAATGCATATCCAATGCATATCCAATGCAATCCAATGCAATCCAATGCATATCCAATGCAATCCAATGCAATCCAATGCATATTCAATGATATCCAATGCAATCCAATATATATCCAATGCATTCCAATGCATATCCCATGCAATCCAATGCAATCCAATGCATATCCAGTGCAATCCAATGCAATCCCATACAATCCAATGCATTCCAATGCAATCCCATGCAATCCCTCTTGTTTCACAACAGAACAGGAAACAGAGACAAAAGGCATTAATGCTCACATCCCTCCCACCGAGAGAGAAAGAGAGAGAGAGAGAGAGAGAGAGAGAGAGAGAGAAAGAAAAAGAGCCATCCCTCCTCCCCTAACGCCTATGATTGCTGGTCGCTCCCTGCCTGTCAGCCTAACGTGCCCACTGGGTCCTTCCCTGCACCTCTGACACAGGCCTCCTCCACAGCAGACCAGTTCAACCACCTGTGCATCTCACCCATCCAACCATGAGAGACAGGCAATACAAACAAACATACCATGGGTCAGAGTCAGAACCAAACCCTGTCTGACTGACATACTTCTCCTACGTTAGCCACCTGCCACCTCCCCTCATCCAATTATGAGACAGGGAGACGACAGACGCAGATCAGAAGAAAGAAGACCCAGGGGCCAATGTCAGTATACCGCTGACATGTTGACCTCCCAGGTGTCAAGGTCCAAGTTTCGAGATCAGGGTTCTTCCCTGTTTCTCCAAAACCCCCCTTAAGACCTGTAGTTTCCCTTGCCCGAGACAACTGAAAGCACTATCTCACACGACCAGTACAGAGTACTGATAGCCTCGAGAAGCTACTTACTAGTCTACTGGACACTCTCAGTAGATAAATAACAAATTTACTGGGTCGTTTTTCGTGCCTCAAAACGACCTCCTAAATTTGTTTTGTTTTCTCCTATGGATTTCCCGTAAAATAAATACAAAGAAGCAAAAACAACCAAATAGCCTTATATAGCACACTACAAGAAAAATATATGTATCATTAAATTACCTTTTGAAGTCTCCTCCAGTCTCCTCCACCTACCACACACACAAGTGTGGTATGAGTAAATATCTTTGAATAAAAGCGGGCTTTTAGCCCCTTCAATTTTTTTTGACAAAATTATTCGTCGCACTAGATTATACTCCTATGCGGTAAAGGAGTTAGTAGTTAAAACTACTTTTATTCAATTCTTCGTCTTTTGTATTGTTCATATGTCTGAATTATTTCTGATGTTGTTTTTCCACTATCAATCATCTTTCTCGCTTTAATCTCGTCTTCAACTCCCATTGGTTGATTTTCTGCACTTAGCCAATGTTCAAATAATCGTAATTGTTTCTTCTTTTGTTCTTCTTCTCGCTTTTTTTCTCGTTTCATTTGTTCAATTTTTTCCTTTCTTTCTCTGTCTCCAATTTGTTTCGTAAGTATTTCATCAATCGCATCTGCTTTATTTTCGCACTCTCTTTTTTGTTTCTCCAACTCAATCCTTTCTTTTTCATTCTCGTCAAGTCTGCTTTGTATTATTTCGTTTCTTGTTTCATTTCTTATCTTAAGTCTGCTTATTTCAAAGTAAGGTTTATCCTTTAGTTTCTCAAACCATCGATTTGGTTCTTCACGTTCCACGCTTTCTTCATCACTCCCACTCATTTATTGGTTTTTGGATTGTCACCAAAAGTTGTCCAGTATCAGAGTTGGAGTGAGCAAAAAAAATACCGCACCAAGTGGCTAAAGTTGGCGTTTTCTCGTCTGCGGTGTAAAAATTTTTTTTACTTTTCCTTTTTTATCGGTATTTCAAATTGTCAGCAGAATTCCAGAAAATTCTATCACGTGTTTTTGGCTGTTTCTTTTTTCATTCTTGGACTTTTTCAGAATTCCAAAAGCAACCAAACCAAAAAGACCAAACCCTTGTCTGTTTTTTGTTTGTGCACAGATGGCGGACGAACCACGCGTAGAAGAGGAAGTAGCCGACGAACCAGAGGAGGCTGAAGGTAAAGCACCAGAACAGAGACAACCAGAAGATCCTGAAGTAAAGGTAAGTTTGTTGTTTCATTTCTTTTTTTTTTGCTAATGAAGGGGGGTTTAGGTGTTGGCAGAAGCAGTTGGTGCAATGCGCGTCGGTCTCATTACCGCTGCAAATCTTCCAAAAGAATTGGGTAAGAGGAGGGTGGTTGTTGCGCGGGAGCCAAATCATGATCGTAATCAACCGATTGAAGGCAAACAGGATTATTGGGTTGAGTTAGACAAGGAAAATGGGGTTGCCAGAATTTATGAACAGCCGAATGAAGGACTTCCAACGGCCAAGTTAAATGCTTATAAGTCGCCAATGAGGAAAGACCAACTGCCCGAGCATTTTGTCGTCTATTTTACCGATGGAAGTCGCATGCTTTTTCGTTTGTGGGATAATATAGGCACGGTCGCGGACTATTATGGTCTTAGTGTTAAGACTGTCTACAGGGTAGTGCTGTAATTAAAGGCGTTTGCCACCACCACTAATGATCGTAGACCTTCCTTGGTTTTCAACATTTGTTTGTTTCATTTCAATACCAAGGAAGGTTTATGATCATTCTAATCAAAGGTCCATTATTACTTTAGTCTTTCTTTCTCTCTTACTTGTTCTAATGTTTTCTGGTTCTATTTCTTCTCTTTTGAGTAGTTCTTTTGTTTTCTTTTCTTTTATAATTTCTTTTGTTTGTTGTTTTATGTCTTTCTCTTCGTCAATAGGTTTAATAAATTCTGTTTTCAATAAATCCCTCGGGCTCACTAATTCATCATTATTTAATATGATTTTAAATCCGGAACGGCCTTTGACTTTATAAATAATTTTGCTGAAAGTCTTCCCGCCTTTGGAAAATAAATTCCTTTTGTTTTCCTTTCTTACGGTATCTCCGATATTGAATTCATTAATTAAATTATCACGGGTTATAGTCTGTTTATTTTTGTCTCTTCTAGCAAAGACATCCACCGGTCTGGCCTGAATTCCTCTATGAAGTTTATGATTATAAGCATTGACTAAGTCTTGAATATAACTTACCCAATCAAAATTTCTATTAGTTTCAAATAATAAATCTAACCATCTTCTAATACTCCTTATCACTCTATCAACAACCGCAAGCGCTCTATGGTCGCCGACTTCAACGACATCATGTTTAATACCATTTTGAATAAAATAATCACGAGTTGCTCCTTTGTATTCTCCTCCGCTGTCGGTAGTAATTGATTTCGGTTTATAAGGTATAGACTTTAAAGCATAATATACTTCTTTCGCTGTTTTATTTTTTAATGGAATGATTATTAAAAATCTTGAATGACAATCAATCCAAACTAACATCCAAGCATACCCCTTATTTCCTTTCTTATCTTTTATCTTACTCATATCTGCTAAGTCAAGAAAGACTTGGTCTAATGGTTTATCTACCCATATCGTGTTCCATATTTTCGGGTTTTTCTTTTGGTGGTGTATTTCAAGGGCTTCTTCTTCTTTCGTCCTTTTTGTTTCTTCTCCAGTTGGTGTGTCCTCAAGTTGGCTATCCGCATTCTGTGTATTAATAATTGTATGTTTATAGTCCATATTATATACAATGAGATTTTTAAAATCCAACATTAAGAATAAAAAATATAAAGTCATTAGTCCAAAAGGTGAGGTTATCAATTTTGGTGATACTAGATATGAACATTATAAAGACCGCATAGGACTATATTCACATTTAGACCATTTAGATAAAGTAAGAAGAAAAAATTATAGAAAAAGAGCAAAGGCTATAAAAAATTCAAAAGGTGAATTAACTTATAATAATCCAGAGTATAGTAATTATTATTCTTATCATTTCCTTTGGTGAATTTAAAATTTTAAAAACACTCTATCTATTTCATCACTTTTTTCTTTCTTAGCACCTGAAGATTGATTATATACCTTTACACTTACACTACTTGATTTTTTACCCTTACCTTTCTTAGGCTTGATTTCTTCTTCACTACTCTCGCTTTCACTTTCTTCACTCTCTGGCTCGGGCTCTATCTTCTTGCTCTTCTTTGCTCTCTTAGTCTCCGCCTTCGCTCTTTTGATTTTCATTTTTGCCATCTTTTCGGCAATTATATCAGTGAAATCAACCTCGTCCTCACTCTCACTCTGCTCGGGTGTGTCATCTTGGTCTTTTCCATTAACGATGTCGTTAGCAACATTCTTATTTTCTATCTCTGCTAATTTTTGTTCCATATCTTCGTCTTCTTGCTTTACAGCATTTCGGTATTGTTCCAAAACCTTTTTGGCGTGTTCCATTTTTCGTTGTTTTGCTTTCGCTTTTATTCCTTCCACAGCACTCCCCCAATTCTTACGACTTGCTTCGGGAGACGGCATTTATACTAAGATTAATATATTTTAGTATTTTTTAAATAAATAATTATTTATATAATCTATGTCGCAATATAAATCCTTACTTGGCTTGTCAGAAATTGCAGTTGATAGTCTAAATATTAAAAACTTAGACCTTACCAACACTAATATTATTGGTTTAAATACAGACAGAGTGCCAGAAGATGAAAACCCTTTAAACCTCTACTATACTGATTTACGATTTGATACAAGATTATCTACCAAATCAACAACAGATGTCAAAGAAGGAAAAAATTTATACTACACAGAGCAACGAGTAAGGGACAACGACGAAGTCAAAGCCTCAACTCAACATAGAAGTAATACTTCCAATCCGCACCAAACCAGTTTATACAATTTGATAGACACAAACATATCCGCACCCTCGGTCGGGCAATACTTAACATATAATGATGTAGATGGTAAATGGAGGAATACCACCATTGGGTCAATTGATACACTCACCGATGTAGTCATAACCACACCAATAGCCAATAATAGTTATCTTACATATAACTCAATAAACTGGGTAAATAAAACTTTTCCGATAAATGTTGATGAATTTGGCAACATTAGTATGGGAGGTAATCTAAATATAACAGGTGTCAATTTACTAAATACCAAAGATGTTGATACTTGGATATCTGAGCACGAAGACAATAATGATAAAGTGTCAGCGGATGGTTCAATTGATACACACAGCGACTGTACAATAACAACACCTTCCAATAACCAACTGCTCATTTATAGCACAGGACAATGGAGAAACACAAACTCTCCTTTCGTAAGATTAGATGGTCTTGCCATGATGATAGCGGATTTAAATATGGGAGGATTTAACATAACAAATGTCGGTAATGTTGATGGTGTTGATGTTTCGGCTCTTGACACCGCAGTCGTTAAACTAACAGGCGACCAAACAATAACAGGGAATAAAACATTTACTACTTATGTGGGTGTAAAAGACACAAATCCATTAAACACTGGCAAGTTATTCTTCAATTACAACAATAATATGGGTTCTATTTATTCGTCGGAGGCGGGTGGGGCAACGGGCTATCCACTAACTATTGTCGGTTCTTCTATACTTTTTGCTCCAACAACAGGTGGTGGAATGACATTGACAAATAATGTTTTAAATTTTAACAGCTCAACAGCAATCAGCGGACTACCCGCACCATTCTATGATGGCGATGCTTCAACAAAAGCATATACCGATACGAAACTAGCAAAGGACGGCACAACGGCTATGACTGGTAGTTTAAATATGGGAGGATTTAACATAACAAATGTTGGTAATGTTGATGGTATTGATGTATCCACCCTTGATACCGCAGTCGTCAAACTAACAGGAGACCAAACCATAGCAGGAACTAAGTCTTTTAGTAATGAAATCAAAGCAAATGCGGGGATAACAACAACAACATTAACAACAACCGACAATGTGGTAGTAGGAGCAGGCAAAAGTGTTTTCATAAATAGAAGTGCTCTCGCCAACAATAAACTTGTTTTGTATGATAATGGAACACCATCAACAACTGGATTTTATGGATTTGGTATTGCTAGTAATACATTGATTTATAATGTTAATGCTTTTGGTGATAGCCACGTGTTTTATTACTCTGGAATAAATGAACTATTTAGAATTGCTAATGCTGGAATTACTGCTTCAAAGGCAATAACGGCTAATGCGGGGATATCAACAACCACATTAACAGCGAGTGGGGCGATAACAGCGAATGGCGGACTAAATATGGGAAGCCAGAGTATAACAAATGTAAATCTCGTTGATGGTGTGGATGTTTCTGTTCTTGATACTTCGGCAGTTAAAACAACAGGAAACCAAACCATAGCAGGAATTAAGACATTTAGCAGTGCCCTTGAAATAACTGGAAATTCAACGAATGCGACAACAAAAGGAACATTCGTGGTTTTTAACTCCACAGCCAATATAGGAACTATCGGATGCCTTGATATGGGCACGGGTGTGAATTATAACTTTGAAATAAATGCGAAAAAAGTAAGTTTCGTTATTGATGGAGCAATAGTCGGTTGGGTAAATGCTTCGGGGTTAGATTGTAATAGTAGCAAAATAGCCAACCTTGGAACTCCGACATTATCAACGGACGGGGC
The DNA here is from genome assembly GCA_019918135.1 of Paulinella micropora. Lineage (NCBI taxonomy): Eukaryota > Cercozoa > Imbricatea > Euglyphida > Paulinellidae > Paulinella > Paulinella micropora. The sequence continues at coordinate 194,031 of WBZZ01006540.1, read as the reverse complement.
GACAAAAGGGTATGCTGACACATTGGACGGGCAAAATGTAAAACTAACAGGAGACCAAACCATAACAGGAATTAAAATATTTAATGGAAGTAGAAATGATGTAAGAGCACTGAATTTGTTAAGCCAAGCCGATTTTAATAATGTAGATATCATTAATGGCGGGAATATAACATATAATGGGGCGAGGATATTAAACCAAAACGGAGGAGATATATTCTTTTCACAGACAACGGGTGATTATCAGTATTTCTTATTTACTCTAAATACTGCTTCAAGTGGAACCACGAACCAACGAGGTTATGTATTCACGAATGTAGCGGCTGATGTAAAAGGAGCAGGACTTTATATTTCAAAACTTTTGGATAATAAAAGTGCTTCGTCCGACATTGTCCGTTTTAACAATGCTGGCGGTATGCGGTTTTATGGTGCTTTGGATATGAATTCAAACAATATAACAAATGGAGGAACAATAACTGGAACAACAATTACTTCAACCGCGGGTATATCAACAACAACAGCAACCGCGAGTGGATTAATAACGGCAAATGCGGGTATATCTGTTGTTAATAGCACGGCAGATATAAGAGGAGAAGCAAGAAGTGGGTCTCATGCTACACCAGTCGGGTTATATGCGACCGCCAATCTTGGAGCATCTTCTGGCGGTGTTGAATTTAGACACAGCAACGGGACACAGGGAGTTGGTTTTGGTTATAATTCAATATATGCTACTGGAAGCAATACCAATCAAGATTTAAATTTTTATGCGAGGGGGACTGGAGTAATCTATGCTCAGAGTGATACAAGCCTAACAACAGCATCCAGCGGATTTTTAACATTAAGAAAAAGACCAAGCAATACGACAAACCCACAAATATTTATGAAAGCAGGAGACTCATCAGGTTATGCGGTAGTAATGAATACAGGTGGTTTATTACACGCTTGGTCAACTTCACTATCAAATGGTGAAAACAATACAGGATATGTTTTTATGTATGCGGGGGCAAATACATGGTCTTCTGGTTCAGACAGGAGATTAAAATCAGATATTAAAACACTAGACTGCGGGGATTGTTGCGATAAACTTATGAAAATAAATTGCTGTTCATATTATTTGAAATCAGACGAAAAGAAACAGAAAAAGAACCACGGATTTATTGCGGATGAAGTAAAAAAAATATTTCCAGAATTTGTATCTGAAAGTGGAATAAAAGCAGACGATGGAAATGGAAACTTTGAAGGTATATCATACACGGACTTCATTCCAATACTGGTCAGTGCTTTTCAACATTTAACGGAAAGAGTAGTTAATTTAGAAAAAGAAAATAAAACTTTACTTAATATATTACAAGACCAAGCGAACCAATTAGCAGAAATCAGAGTGGCCGTTCTTGATAATGTCCAGCAATAATACAACTAGACTTCATAGACCACCGCCAGTCATTGAAATAGACGGCGAACTAACTCCAGAAATAAAAAATCGTGTTTTAGACATTTCATTGAAGAATGAGGAAAAAAAAGTAGAGCACGAATTGGAAGATAACTGGAATTGTTGTTGTATAACAAACAGACCGACAGACAGCCGCCTTATTAAATACTTATTTCAAATGGGTATCATTATATCCATCATCACCCTTTGTATCGTAAGGCTATCTGAAAAGAACTTACCTTGTGAGGTTGCTAATACTTATGTTGGTATTTTAACACTTTTGATTGGGATATGCCTTCCATCACCTTCTTCAAGTAAGAAATGATATTTTACTCATGCACTTCGTGCCTTCGTAAAACATCGTCAGCCATTAAAAGTATAAAAACGATGTTTGTGAGGGACTTCGTCCCGTCACAACGTCCCTTCGGGACTTGTGAGAATAAACGAGAGTGCGTAGCACGAAGTGAAATTCTCAAATATCAAAGCATTCATATGTATGTGTCATATACCATCTATTATCGCCCGCACACATTAAAGGCAAAGCCTCATCAAAACTACGACACATATTATTTCCGTTATTTATGAAAACACACTTAAACCCCGTATCTACCCCTTGCTTTATACAATAAGCACAACTCTCATTTTTTTTTATCGCTTATCCGTGAGTAAAAGTCGCAGGCAGTCCGACCTAACACAGACCACATAAATAATAATATTAATAACATAATATATTACACAATATATAAACAATGTCGGAGCACAAATACCAAAAGATTATTTTTCTGAGCAATGATTTTGCGGGAGGAAGCAAAACATTTAATAAGAATATCCAAATGTCATTCACACCCACCAAAATGAATGTTAAGTTTATCCACTATATGAACGACCAGACGGAAACCAAAACCAGAATTCTTTACATGGATAGAATTGGAATTATTGGAACATTCGCGGACAGCACCACAGCAAACATTTCAAATCTCGGTTATAATTTGGGTGTCGTCGGATGGACGGACGGACAATATACATTTAAAATCCTTGAAACTGACAGCGGAAATATTGACACAGGAAATTTAGCGGGGCGAATTGTTGTGTGTTTGGAATTTTTGGCTTAGAATATACGATGCTCAAAATAAACAATGTCAAAGTGAAGCCAGTAAAACAAGAGGGTGATGGAAACAAAAAAGCCAAGGGCTATAAATTATTCAATGAGCCGTATGCTAACATATTTCTACTTGCTAGAAAGAAGAGCGGGAAAACAACAGCACTCTTTGAAATACTGAAACGGACAACAGACAAAAAAACCCGTATTGTCATTATCGCTTCAACAATACACAAGGACTACATTTATAAAGCAATGGTTAAGCACTTTAAGAACAGGGGAAATCCAATGGCAATTTATACCTTTCTTAAATCAGACGGGGTGAATGTGATAGACTATGAACTAGACAAACTGAACAGGCAGGATGAAGAGCACGAAGGAGAAGTAAAACAGGATGATAAAGAACCGATGGAGAAACCGCAATTTTTATACTTTGGAAAAGAAAAGAAACAGATAAAGGAGGCCCCGAAAGAAAGGCCGAGTAAATATATATCTCCAGAGGTTGTTTTTGTTTTGGATGATTTAGGGAGCGGTTTAAGAGATAAGTCCGTAAGCGATTTGTTAAAAAAGAACAGACACTATAAAAGTAAGGTGATTATGTCTAGTCAGTATCTGAACGACCTACGGCCAGAAGCAATTAAGCAGTTAGATTATCTATTAATCTTTCCAAGCCAGTCTCAGGACAAAATGGAACTAGTGTATAAACACTTAGACTTATCTTTTGACTTTGATTACTTTCTTCAAAAGTATCACGAAGCAACAAAGGAGAGATTTAATTTTCTTTATGTTTCAAGTGTTGATGATGAGTTAAGAAAAAACTTTGCTTATCGTCTTAAGTGAAAAAATTTTGTAAATAATTATTTTTAATTTTTTGCTGAAAGATTTTTTTAAAATCTTTCTTATATATGCCAGTATCACCAGTGATAATTTCACAACCATCAGGATATAACATCGGATACAATCCATCAATGCCACAGAAGGGAGGAAAAAAGAAAACTAAGAAGAAGGGATGTGGTCAAAAGGGAGGAAAGATTAACTGGGCAAAGGTCGGAAAAACTGCCTTGGCTGTTAATAAATTTCTTCGTGATAATAAGGTAATCTCTAGGACTGCGGGGGCATTGAGTAGTGTTGGGGTGCCTTACGCGGGTAGTGTTAGTGCTACTGCCGCAAAACTTGGGTATGGTAAGCAACGAGGAGGTGCTGTAAAGTTTCATTAAATGGATATTTTTGATATTTTGTTCTGACGGAGGGGGTTCCACCCCCTACCATACCCCCCGCGGGTTTGGAAAGGGGCACGGCCCCTTCCATAAACATCGATGACCATTATTTTTTCCTAAAATAAAAAATCGATGTTTTAGAATATAGATTCAACAAGTTGAATCCATAGCGGGAATGCGAAGCATGAAGCGCAATTCTAAAATATCAAAGGCTAAGGTAAGACCCCCACGAGTTTATAGAAATAAGAGCGGGAGGCCATATATTATCCAGAAGGGTAAAAAATATTATCTTAATTTTGGTAAGAAAACAAATGATTTAAGCACATTACAAATCGTTAAACTTTTTATGAAATATATTGGTAAGCCGAGGCCGCAAAGGGCTAGTCGCAAACCAAGAGAAAAAAATAATCAAATCTGATTTCAATCGTCTTGAACATGAGAACCGAAACCAAATACAAAGCAACTTACAAAAGAAATATGAGTTAATACATGACGAGGAAGAAAAGGAAAAGAAGAAAAGGGAGGATTTAGAAGAAGAAAAGAAAAGGCTAGAACGAAAAGACGTAGCAGATGTGAAGGAAAGGCAGGATGAGTTAGCAAGGATGCACCGCAATGAACTATCCGATATCAAGGAACGACAAGAGCAAAAAGACAGAGAACTAAGGAGGGAGCAAAAACTCATAGAGGATTTACAATACGAACAGCAAAGGAACCAAAGATTGGCTATTATGCCACCGCCACAGCAGTATCAATATATCATGCCACAACAACAGGGACAACCACAAGCACCGCCACAAGCACCACCATTAGCACCACCATTTGGAGCACCACCACAAGCACCAGCCTTACCTAATTTAGGAGATGAAGCACCATTGAAAACGAAAGAGCAATATGAGGAAGAAAAAAAGCAAAAGCAGAAAGATATTGAAACACTAAAATTAGCAGGATATACAGATAAATTCATTAAAAAGATGAGTCTCAAAGACTTACAAAAAGCCAGTCAAGATATTCAGATGGCTATAGCCACAGCGACATCTTTAGAAGAACAGAAAAAGTTAGCAGAAGAATATAAAGAAAAACTTGAAAAGGAAAAAAAGAAAGCAGAAGAAAAGGGTAAGCATCTTGAAAATTTACAAATTAATCAATTTTTAATCTCTGGATTTTCAAAAACTTATCACCCAACCATTACCATAAAAGAGTTAGCACAGGCTTTAAAAAAGAGACTAGATAATGATGGTCATAACAAATTAAATTACAAAGACACTTCAAAGTGGATTATTAACATGATTAAAAGGTTTAATATTGATGTTGGAAGTGAGGTGAAAAACGTAAAAAGAAAAGTGGCGGATTATGCTAGATATGAAGAGTATATGGGTATTACTGAACAAAAAGGTAGTGGAGCGAAGACATTAGATGAATTGATTGATAAGGTATTTTCAATAGCGAAAATAAAAAAATACTTAGCCCGCAAAGATTGGAAACACACAATGAATAAAAAGGATTTTGTAACAACTCTAACTAACAAAATGACAATAGACCCAAATGTAGATAAACAAGTTTCAGCGGATTTAAATGTTGATGAAGGGATGCCACTGGAGGGGGTTCCACCCCCTACCATACCCCCGAGCGTCGCGGAGACACCGCTACCCCCGCCACCAGAGCCGGCAACAGATACTACTACACCGCCAGACCAAACACCACTAGAGGAGACAACCATACCACCGAGTGACGCGGAGACACCAGAGCCACAACAACCAGAGCCAGAGGAACCCCCGCAGGAAGGAGAAGGGAGGGGACTAATGACTAATGAAATAGACGACATAATGAAAAAATATGGATGGTATCTCGGAGCAATAGCCAGCGATGAAATCTACAAACTAAATCCAGAAAAAAGAAAACGATACGGATTTATTATGAATTTGGATAATCACAAACAAGCGGGGTCTCATTGGATTGCTATATGGGTAAGTCTGGATAAAGACAGGTCAGTGGAAGTGTATGACCCATTAGCACTTTACCAACCAACGGAAGACTTTCAGCAACAAATGAAAAGGCTAATAGATAAAAGCCACCCCGATAGTTATTTGTTAATGAAGGTTAATCAAGTAAAACAACAATCCAACACCTCAGACACGTGCGGTTGGCACTCAATGAGGTTTTTAATGGAGCGAGCGAAAGGCAACCGCTTTAAGTTTGCTAGTGGATACACAGACTTAAAGGAAGAAGAAGCGGAGAAATTAAAAGCACAGAATGGGTATGGTAATTTTGATACCTTCATTTGATATTTGTTTCAGTTCCGATCCGACGAAGTCGGATCTACAGCGTCTTCAACAAACATCGGGGGCTACGCACTTTTAAGGATTACAATAAGCATTAATTTTTTTGAAAAAGAAAAAACGATGTTTAGAATAAGCGAGAGTGCAGAGCACGACCATCTCGTAGAGTGATTACGCCCTTCGGGCAGTAAAGCGCAATTCTAAATATCATGGATTACAAAGGGGGCAGGTCAAGTGGTATTTACTATATCAACAGCAAAAACCGAATAACGGGGACAGACAGCGACTTTACACACGAGATAAACTTAAAATCACTAGACAATCCAACTCACTGCAAAATACTTCATATTTATGTGCCGAAATCGTATTATTCTGTGGCTTCACCATATAATAGTTTTACTCTTAGCGAAGACGGGTATGAGGCTTTAATTACGATACCAGAGGGAAACTACACGATGAACAATCTAAAAAATAAACTGGCCGAGGTACTAACCGCGGAAAGTCCAAATGACTATACTTATGTGGTATCCAGTAATAATACGAATACCGATCCAGAGGATGGTAAATTAACCTTTAGTGTGTCAAATAATGGAGGTATTCAACCACGTTTTATATTTGGTGGTGATACCCGTATCCACGAGGTTATGGGGTTTGATAGAAACTCTACATATTTCTTTGCCAATAATTTTATTAAGTCGCCTAATGTAATTATTTTGACAGGGGAAAAAACTCTGTATCTTCAATCGGACTTAGTGGGGGAAGGAGATAATCATGTGCTACAAGAAATATATACAGCCAACGAAATTCCATTCGGAGCCGTTATATACGACGGAAGTGGGTCTGAGTATGGTAAGAAATTATCCACCAGTTCAAATAATGTATATAGGTTTTATCTTACAGACGAAAACGACCAAGCAATTAATCTTAATGGGTTAGGTATTGTTATGACATTATTAATTTACAGAGAGACTAATTATTTTAATTTATTTACATCATTTTTCAATTTGTTAAAATCTAGATAATTATTTTAGAATTATTTATTTTTTTATTTTTTATTTTTGCTCAAAGATTTTTAAAATCTTTTTAATATATTCTGGTGAATTAGTTAATTTTCCACAACTGCCAAAAAACTAAAAACAAAATGCCTACTCAACACGGAGGAGAATTGGACTTCAGTAAGACTGACTACATCAGTGCTTCGTATCGTTTGAATAAACTTGCTCCACGTGAGGGCTCTGCTTCATTTGAAGTCACCACTGCTGGCGGACAAGAACGAAGTTTTGACCTTATTAGCCGACCTTTTAATCTCGCTAGGTCTTATTTGAGTTTTAGTTATAGCTTGAGAGCGGCGGGTGCCAACATTTATTCAAGAATTTTTATGGACTGCCTTTCACAAATTTCTCAAATTCAACTTCAGACCCGTAGCGGTGTTTATCTGTGCGACCTTAACAATCTTAGAAATGTGACTAAAATGCTTTGGAAACCAGAAATGAGTTTGAAGGATTTCCTTGACCTTCCTAATCACGATAGTGCGGCACTTCCTGCGAATGCTGGTTGGGGCTGTATGCTTCAAAAATGTAATGCTAACGGTTTGATTAACATTAGTGCACTTGAAGCAACTAGAACGGCCTTTCGTGCAGCTGTTGATGGTAATAACGATGTTGCCGCCGCAACTCAGGGACTATTGCGAGAGCCAGTGATTGCTTCTCGTCGTCACGATGATGCAGCTTTGACAACTGGAGTTGGAGCACTATCCGCCGTAAATGTTAATTACAACGAGGCGAAGTATCTTGTGGGAAGTGGAGCGAATGCCGCTTTGGCTATTAATGTGAAAATTCCATTGGGTATGCTTATTAACACTATTTTTGCACTTGATAAGACTATTATGTTTCCAGAGATTTTGACTATGCGAATTGTGTGGAGTGCTACTGACAGAACTGCTTATACGGTGACGAATGGTGCTGCTACTTGTATTAGCACTGCGAATGTTGGTAGTGCTGCTATGGCTGTATCTGCCGATGTCACTGATCTTGCCTTGTTTCTTGCTGTTGAAACTAACCCCGATGTCATTCAATCGATTCAACAGAAGATTGCTAGCCCTGAAGGTATGAGCTTCAACATTGATTATCCTTATGTTTATAAGAATACATTTGGAGTAAGCACATCCCAAAACATTATTATGCGTTTTGACCGCGGGCACGGACGCCGTTTGAAGAAGATTTATCACTCAGCTTTCAATACTGAAGAAAAAAAGAACACTGCTTATGACCATGATAATCGTGCGGCAGCAAAGGTGACTAGTTTTTACACTACTCTAGACGGAGCACGACAACAAGAGTTTAACATTAACTGTGCTACTGAAGAAGACTATATGTATCTGAAGTCAAAGATTGAGGGTTCGGCTGTGTTGAATAACGATGTGTATAAATACAACTGGTTCTGGGTTGATGCTTGGGATAATACCCGCCCGCTATGGAGCAAGGATCAGAATGAAATCAGTGGGCTTGACCTTTCCAATGAAAGACGATGGGAATTTATTGCTACTACTGCTGGAGTTAATGGTACGGCTCTTAATCACTACACAGTGGCAATCACTCAGCGGGAGGTTCAGGTTAAGGCTAATATGATTACTATTAGTTAAGAGGTAATTATTAATTTTTGATAGTTAATTTTTTTGTTTATATATAGAGATGTCCCACCAGAGAAATTTAATCGCACAAAATCCAGACGGAGATTTTGTAAATGTCAAAGTCGGGCATGATGGTTATCTTGAGACTAATGTTGAAAAAACAGCATTTGGTGAATTAGCAACATCACAATACACACCGATTATACAAGAAACATTTATGTATAATGTAAATACCTCTAAGTGGAACACAAGCAGTACTAGTGCTACATTAGAGCAAAAGAGTGCTATGGCATATCTAACAACACAGGCAGTTGGAGGTTCAAGATTATTCATTGAAACAAAAAAGAAAATTAAATATCGTGCTGGTATGGGTGTATGTGTCAGATTTACTGCTTTGTGGAATACAAATGAAGCAGGCGGATATTCATCTTATGTAGGTATTGGCGATTCCTTCTTGACGGACGGATTTTTCTTCTCAAGAGAAAGCGGTGTAATGAAAATATACCAATTTAACAACTCCGCAGTCATTACCGAGGTTAAACAAAGTCAATGGAATGTAGATAAAGCGGATGGAACCGATTACTTGCCAGCAATTGATTTCAGTAAGGGTAATGTATTTCAGATTAAATATCAATACTTAGGTTTTGGTCAGATATCATTTTATATTGAAAATCCAAACACTGGACAATTTCAACTAGTCCATGCTATACGATATGCCAACAGCAAAACTGCTACATCTCTTAATAATACTACTTTACCATTCTTGGCTTCTTTGGCTGTTGGTGCTAATCCGCAAATCCAAAGCCTTAGAATTGCCAGTGTTGGATGCTTTATTGAAGGAGCTGAAATCATAAGAGGTATTCCATTTATTTATGAAAGAACAGCAAATACAACGAATGTAGCAACTCATGCTTTTACTATGAGAAATAATACCAATATTATTGGAAACACTATTGCTAATTATAGTATAGTGTATCCAAGACGGCTAAATATTCTAAATACTGACACTAAAAGTAGCGTAATCATTAAGGTAATAAAAAATGCTACACTTACAGGTGCCGTGTATGCTGAGAACAATACAAATACAAGTCTAGTTTCATTTGATACTACCGCGACTATTGCTGGTGGTAATGTGATTGCTGTTGTATTTGTAAATACTAGTGATGCTCAAAGTATAAATTTTGCTGATTATGATTTAGATGACATGTTGCCAAGCGAAAGGCTAACTGTAACAGCACAGGCTACTGCAAATCAGACTATAAGTATTCAGTATGCTTTTACTTGGATTGAAGACCCTTAGAGAAAAAAATTAAATCGTTGATTTTCCAAATATCACTTTTTAAAATACTTGATAAAATTATTTTTTCTAACTTCATTCATTTCTTCATTTTTTTCTAGAAATGAAAGAACACATGCCACATCGCAAAATCTATCATCGTCAATTGAAACTGATAAAACATTTTTTTTCTTACACTCTTTACAAGGTGCTTTCTTTGCTTCTATTTCTTCACCAACATTTTGCTTTATCTCCGTAATTCCAGTCTCTTTCAAATCTGCTGTTGTAAATGGTGTGCTCTCTTCCTCCATCATTTTTGATAATGTTGCTTCAAGCGGTATAACGACTTTAACATTGTCATCCCTCGGTTTGTATTGCTCATAGAAAGATACAATGTCAGGTTTAGTCCATTTAATTGTTGGCTTTTTTATTTCGCCGTCAAGGTTCCATTTCTCAATTTCGTTTAAGTAGTCTTGTTTGGTATTAAGGTCGCTCATCTTATATAAAGATATTTTATTTTTATTTTATTATAAATATTTTTTTACTTCAGTTTTTATGTCTGTAAATTTTTCAAACCAAGGCTGTTTCATAACCCATTCAAGATATGGCTTATCAATAGTTGCAACATCTTGAATTTTCTTACCTTTATATTTACCAAACGGAAAAACATCCTTCGGCTTTCCTTCTCTACTTTTTTCAATCGCCTTGATTTCTTCATCAATAATCTGTTGTACATCTCTTACAGAAAAGAATTCCTTATTCTTCTGAATTGAAAGTTGTTCAAACTTCTCGCATAGTCTGGTGAGGGTGGTCATCGGTCTATATAGACTGTTAAAAAATTTTATGGAAAAAAAATTAATTATTTGATTATGATTAAATTCTTAGATATCAAAGCCGTAAGGGATACTATCATTTTCGTTGATAAACTCACGACCGCCCCATTTATTTTCATTTACTTTCTTTTTTATGTTTGTAGTATGAATTATGCTAAAATGGTTAATGTTTTGCTGTTTGCTATTTCGTGATAAATGAATTTTCTTCATTTGAAAGTCTCTAACATTTTCAATGCTTTCACCTAAATCCATCTTTTCATATACTTCTGGATTTAGCCCTTTTGAATTCAACCCCTTACCTCTTAAATGGTAGTATCTCTTTTTTACTCCTTCATTTTCATAGCATTCGATTATATGAACTCCTTTGTCTTTATGTTTCAAGTCATTCTTAGTAAGGTAAGGGAGAAAGGCTTCATTAGTTGTAAATTCTAACATATACAATTTCGGTGCAATCCATATTCCTCTTATTATCTTACAACAATCTCCTAAGTCATCCGTTATTCCTCCAAGAGATTTATCACCAAGTCTTTTGATTAGTTTGGCAAACCTAGTATGCAACACTAGACTATCGGTATCGGTGTAATAGAAATCTGCCTCTATGTCTTTATTTGGATTAGCCTCTTTTATTTAGTTATACATAATTCTCCTGCTATATGCTAGAATGAAAGCCCCGTAATTAGAAGGTTTAGTTATGCTCTCTTCAATTATTTCTTCCTTTCTTGGAATTCCAGATACATGCCATAGTTTGTTTCCTTCTTTATCTTTGAATTCAACCACATCTGATATATAATTTTTCGTCCAAAATTTCCAATACTCCTCATTGGATTTAATATATTCTGCTTCTGTTGGGATAGGACGTTGTATCATCTTTCCGTATAACGAATTCATAAATAGTTTGGCTAATAAATATTGCGGTGTGCCTTTTTCGCTATTTTCTTTCGCCTTAAACATTTCTAATATATATTCTTTGAATACTGGTTCTGCCTCCTCTGTATAGTATCCTTTATGAATTGTTATATCGTAGCCTTCCTTAATCATATCTTCAATATCAACACTTGTAAGCCATTGGTCTTTCATATCGGCTAAATTCCACTTTAATGAACCCATTTTATTTCTCTGTCCTATTCTAGAATGTAATATGTCTTTCGGTGAGATATAATCAACATTGTAAATACCGATAGCAAGATTATTATAATCAAATGGTGCGATAGCCATCTTAATTTCTCCGACCATAAATAAATTAAGCATCGCCGTTGGGTATAAAGATACGACATCCGCATCAACTAAATAATCGGTTAATTCGTCAAATGTGATTTTCCCCGCTAAGTAGTCCTTGTATTGTTTTGAAACAAATCTTTTTTTGCTTGGATATGTTCTTGCTCCGATAACCGCTTTTCTAAACGCTTTCTCTTGTTCAATAGTTGGAAGTCTTACATCGTGCTTACCATCAATCATTTTCTTCCAGATATTGAAGGCGAGGCTTGAAGTTGAAATGTATGAAGTTAAATTCACCGAGTGTTTTTCAAATATCTCTGTGTTTATTTTGTCATATAACTCTTTTAACCCCATAACATCACACTTCAAATATTCAAGACACTTATTTCTTAATTCTTCACTCATTGTTTCCCATTCACTTGCTCGGTCGTGGTCAAAATCTCCTTTAAGAGTTGTACATTTCATATTTTCTAAGTTATCTTTTAATGTCCCCTGAGTATGCTTACACATATCCCACATTTTAATATTTTCAAATTGTAAAGAAATTATTGAGCCGTTATTAATCAAGTGTGATTTTGGTTTAATACCTCTTCTTATTAATTCCTGTTTAATGAAGTAGTGGTCAAAGTTCGCCCCGTTAAATCCATTCACATATAAAATCGGTGCTTCTTCTTCTTTCTTCTTTTTCTTTCTTACTCCTGCTACTTTCTTGACTGGATTATGTGATTGTTTGTTAGACCATTCTGATGCTAACTTTCTTCCTCTCTCTAAGAGTAAATCAAGAAATTTAGAAATACAATCTTTACCAGCAAAATATTTAAATCCCTCTGTTCCTTGTGTATATCCGACTATATAGCAGTCGTGGATATCAAAGCCGTCAGAAATCATTTTGTTTCTCCATGTTTCTAGGTCGTAATGAAGAAGTTCATTTTTGTTATTGTATTTTTCTTCGTGGAAATTAGTTAGTAAATGTCTCTGACCATTCTTTAATATTTGTCTATTAGCATAATTTATCTTTTTCGGATTACATTTATGTTTATTAAAATACATAGTTAAGCATTTTTCACATTTCTTCTTATCTCTTCTAAGTAATCCGAAATAGTGGTTATTCTCTAAGTAAATCATAATATCCGCTTCTTCTCCTATTTCATTCGTGCTTATAGTTTCTTTTGTTAAGGCGTTCGTTATTTCGTATGTCTTCCCTTCCTTTATCAAAGTATTAAGGATTTTTACAGCGGTAGAAAATGGAATTGGACAATCATTAGAAAGATTGAATTGTTCTCTAATATCATTACATCTTTTTCTGTTAATAATTGGCATATTAAGAATGTCTTTACACAGAAAGAATAAGCAATTATTATTTTTGCTAGCGGGAGATATTAATATACTTTCTTCTGATTTTGTTTTTTTACATTTATATTTCCCTTCATAGCACCCGCCTCCGTTTTCTTGAATTACTACTACCTTAGCATATTCAATTATTCGGTCGTAACCTAATCCAGATGCTTCAATATTGCTTATGTTAAACTCATTCAACATTTCAATAAAATCGTCGTAGTTTTTTATTTGAAACGAATTAAATGTTTTCTTTTTATAATATCTATTTAATTCTTCGTGGTCAGTTATGTATGTAATAGTAATATGAACGTCAGCATTTCCCGTCATACCATTTCTTTTCGCATCTAATAGTATAGGAATTAGAACCTCTCGCTCTAATGCATCAGTATCGTAAAAGTTTATGTTTAATCCTTGCTTCTCGTATGTAAGAGAGTTTAATCTATTATCTCGCCTAGATTTTAACTCTACTACTTTGAATTCCCTCTTGCTTTCTCTGGTTGTGGTTTTCCTCAAATTCGCCCTTACCTTCGCTAGTTCTACATTCTCCTTTGTTGGTCTGGGTGGTAGTGGTGGTGGCATTACTTTTATATTGATAGGGATATAAAAATAATAAAATAAATTAAATTGTTTTACCGATATTATATATAATAAAAAATCTTACATTTAAATAGAAATTAATTTTAGTTGATACTATGATATCATCATCTAATTTATGTTGAAGC
>WBZZ01006540.1:157500-160000 GCA_019918135.1 Paulinella micropora | reverse complement strand
GTGTGTGTGTGTGTGTTGAACTAGCTGTGAAGATCTTCGCTTACTTCCTGCGGCGCGGAGCACCTGCCGAGGTACAACAAGACAAGACACAGTACAGATACCGGGAACGCTTTGCTACCCTTCTTACTTCGTCAATCTACCTTTAGCTTGAGCTTCTTCCCCTGGCGCTGCGAAGGACATTGGAGCCGATGGACAAGGAGGTGGAGAAGTTCCTAGAAGACTACGGACGGAACACAGCCTTCTATCCCGTACATCTACTTCTCTATCTCTCTTCATTTTCGTCCCTCTCTCTCGTCCTCTACGTTCGTCATTTTCCTCTCTGTCCATCTCTTTTCCTGTGTGTGTCTACCTATGGGTGCAACACCGCCTTCTATCCCGTACACACCTACCTCTCTGCCGCAGGGGCTACACGTGTACATACATACATACATACATACATACATACACCCATCCATCTCCCTATCTGTCTCTACTTGCCTGTCCGTGTGCAGCCGGAGGAGCGTCCGAGGCTCTTGCACATGTTCGACGAGACCAAGAACGAAGTCTATCACATCATGAGTACAGACCCGTACGAGAGGTTCCAGAGAAAGGTTCACTTCTCAGAGCTGAGGATGAAGGTATGTATGTATGTATGTATGTATGCATGTATGCACGTATGGATGGATGGATGGATGGATGGATGGATGGATAGATGGATGGATGGATGTGTATGCTCATGTCCAGAACTTTATGTTATGTTATATTATGTGTATGCTGATGTCTAGAACTTTATGTTATGTTATGTTATGTTATGTTATGTTATGTCATGTAATTTCATGTTATCTTATGCTAGGTCATACTATTCTGTGTCATGCTATGCTAGGCTATGCTACGTTACGCTATGTTATGTAATGTTATGTGTTACTGTTAGGTGCTCATGTCCAGAACCAACACAATTCCCTCCAACGCCGCCCGCTCCTCCGAAGCTGCCGGTATATCTATATCTATATCTATATCTATATCTATATCTATATCTATATCTATATCTATATCTATATCTATATCTATATCTATATCTATATCTATATCTATATCTATATCTAAATCTAAATATCTATATATCTATATCTGTAACAATATCCATATCTATGTCTATATCTATATATCTACATCTCTATCTGTTTCTATATCCATATCTATGTGTAAGCTACGCCGGCGTCCCCTGTCCTGCTGCATGAAACTTCTGCCAACGGTTTGCAACCTCGAGGCAAAAGCGGCAAGCGAAAAGGAACGGCGAGGGGAGGCACGAGTCCCGCCGCACAAGGTAAAGCTACATCTAGATTGTGCGATATCGTATAATTTTACCTATTTTATGATACTGGATGATTTTTACCTTTGTTATATCATGTTGTGTTACACGATGTTGTATTCGTATAAATCTAATTGAAAAGACGAGTAACGGTCAATAGAGCCAGCAGCCCCGCCGCGCAGGGTATCTAGATCTAAATTGTATGCTATATTGTATCATTTTACCAATTGTATGATGTTGTGTGATTTTAGCTATGTTGTATTACTTTGTGTTACATGACATTATATTATTATAAGCTAATGCAAACAAATAGTAATGGTCAGGGGAGCCACCAGTTCCGCCGCGTAGGGTAAGCTAGATCGTACGATATCATATGATTTTTCCTATCATATTTTATGTGATGTTAGATTACCTTGTGTTACATTGTACTAGATTATTTTAAAGTAATCCTAACCATGAGTAAGGGTCCGCGCAAGGTAAGCTACATCGTATTGTATTACATGATTTTACTTAATGTACTGCATATGATGTTATATTCCGTGGTCTTGTATTTGATGTTATGTTATGTGTGTTTGCCTGGCTCAGCAGGAGCCGTGGAAAAGGCGCAAGCAGAGCTAGGTATGTCTGTATGTATGTATGTATGTATGTATGTATGTATATATGTATGTTGTATGTATGTATGTATGTATGTATGTATGTATGTATGTATGTATGTATGTATGTATATGTATGTATGCATTTATGTATGCATGCATGTATGTATGTATGTACGTATGTGGGCTCATTATTCCAAAAAGGCGTAAAAAATGACAATTCCTCCTCCTTCTCTCTCTCTCTCTCTCTCTCTCTCTCTCTATATATATATATATATATATATATATATATATATAGGCTCATTGTTCCAAAAAGGTGTGAAAGATGACAACTCCTCTTTCTCGAGTCTGCCTGCGGTGGTGCAGGAGAAACAGGTAGAGAGAGAGAGAGAGAGAGAGAGATAGAGAGAGAGAGAGAGAGAGAGAAGATGACAACTGCTTCTCTAGTCCTGCTGTGGTGCAGGAGTAGAGAGAGAGAGAGAGAGAGAGAAAGAGAGAGAGAGGGAGAGAGAGAGAGAGAGAGGCAACTCTTCCTTCTCTAGTGTGCCTGCTGGTGCAAGAGCGACAGGTGGAAAGAGAGAGAGGAGAGAGGAGAGAGAGAGAGAGAGAGCCATGGAGT
>WBZZ01006540.1:120000-122500 GCA_019918135.1 Paulinella micropora | reverse complement strand
TTGATGCTTCTTCTTTAATACAACCAATTCAATCCACCAGGCTCCGCTAGTAACCAAATCCTCTGTTCTTATCATAGTATAAATAAGGGTCAAAGATGGTGGAAAATGTGTGGCTCGGAGACCGTAGGCTAGCGGAGCCAAAAACAAGCAAGGCTAACACCAGCCAATGCCCGTGGTCCGGCCTAACGATAATATATCATCAGTTCCGGTCTATTGCTTTTATTGTTTATTCCCTTGCAGTCTTTGGTTTCGCAGATATCACATTTAGCTTCGCAGGCATGTCTTTCCATATATCCCCTTACACATAACTCACAGAAATTCTTTTTTCCTACCATAGACTTCATATTGGTTATGACATCGTAGTGGTTCTCTGTGTTAAGTATGTAAAGGTTCGTAAGTAGTTTGCCAGCCTCATCAAGTAGTTCTGTTTTATAAATTATCTTATTAGGGAATTCAACAATAACCAGATTCAACTGTATTTAATGTGGATAGCAAATGTATTGATTTCAGGAATACCGCACACATCCTGAATGACTTTCGCTTCTTCGTGTAGTTTCAAAGCTAATTCTTCCTGTATCTTTCGTCCAATAATATTGTCTTGCATTTTTTGTGTTTTTTTTCAATTTTTGCTTTTACTACAACAATTGCTCTAGCTAAGCATATGTTGTCTGTATTATTAATTTGAATAACTCCTCTCTTTTTATACACATCCAATTTGTTCAAAATTTGAAGCCTCGTTCCGCCCGTCTGCATTTTAACAGATTTCAAAACGAATCTAACTTATCCATACTAGATCCCTTTTCATCTGTATAAAGGCTTTCGTTGCTTTGAAATAATGCTGACAATCTTTCCAAAACATCGATGACAGAAATCTCATAAAGTTTCTTCAAGCATGTAGATACTGCTCCATAGTAATCTACAAACTTAATACTTGCACTGACTATACTACCTTGCATCTGTCTTTTGATAAAGTCATTCAGTATTATCTCAATGAACTGTAGAATATCATTCATGCTGAAAGAAGTGAAGTTTCCAGTAAGTTTAACTCGATACTAGCTTTCATTAACACCTAGAATGTGTTAATTTCTATTAACGTGTTTATTTCTATTAACATTCAAACTGAGGCGGTAAGGGTGGTGCTACTGGAATACTCTGTTTCTCTTGCTGAAAGTAAATATCACTTCTTACTGGGTTCAAGTAATTTTGGGCTGTTGTTGTATCCACCTTATAAATTCTCGTCTTTGGTATTATATACAGCTTTCAATTTCATAATTGATTTTGTATTCCCTAAATTCGTTCAGCCTGTAGATCTTACCGTTGTAAGTGTGTGTCTCCATGTTATATATAGAAAAATATTTTTTTCAAAAATAAAAATTAATTATCTCAATTGTCTGTCACCACCGGTGTCGTCCGCTCGGTCCTGTGCCTCTATATATAGGGGCATGTGTCTTAAAAGGGAAATTGTGTGTCGTTACTTGCTCCCAGTGTATCCTTATGTATTACTCCTGCTTTTATATTTAGATACAAATGTTTTTGTAGGAGGTGTGTCTTTTTGTTTTCATATGTTTCACTTTGCTTCCATAATTTATTTCTGCTCCGCATTCATACTGAAATATTTTAATGTTCCAAATCATTATCTTCTCTTTTTTCATAGCTTTTGTTTCATCATCATATTTGATTGTTTATTCTTCATATCTTGGTATTATCTTTTCCTTGTGATATCTCTTTGCATCTTCAATTGCTTGTTTTTTTTGTTCTTCTCTTTCCAACACATACACTCTTTGTCATCACTTTATCATCTTCTCGCCATTGAATTTTTACCATTTGCATTTTTTGATTATTCTTTAACATGACACAACTTCTTGAAATTCTATAATTACGCAAGGGCTTTGCCTCCACACCCCATTCTGTTGATTTAATTGCAAAGATCTGCTTTTCAAAGAGAGAAGGGCTTGTCATTTCAGTGTTGTAGTTTTTAATCACTTTCAGTGTCGCAGATTGTAACAGTTAGGTAATTGTATTTTTGTTCCTGTCAGGCCAGGCCGGGCGTGACTCTGTGGTGGGTGGGTGTATGTCTTGAAAAAGTTTGACTGAGTTGCACCCTATACACTTGTCTTATAAACAAAAAGAAAGAAAGAAAGAAAGAAAAATGAATCAGGAAATAGGAATGTGAAAAGGAAAAAGGAAAATTAAAAAGGAAAATGAAATTAAAAGGAAAAATAATAAAGGAAAGGAAAAGAAAGAGAAGAGAAGAGTGAAAAGAGTAAGAACACGAAAAGAAAAGAAGAAGGGAAAAAGAAAAGTAATAGGAGAAAATACAAGGAAAATGAAAAGGAAACTGAACTGAAAAAGAGGAAGGAAGAAAATGATACAAACATAGAAAAAGAATTTGGAAAAGGAAAAAGGAAAAAAGAAGATAGAAACTGAAAATGAAAAGGAAAAAAAAGAAAATGTGAAAAGGAAAGAGAAATTGAAAGGGAAAGGGAAAGGGAAAGGAGGA
>WBZZ01006540.1:82500-115000 GCA_019918135.1 Paulinella micropora | reverse complement strand
GGATGGATAATGACAGGTAGATAGAAATGACTTTGAGAAAGAATTTTTTGTAAACGTATATGTATACGTATGTATGCATGCATGCTTGTTAGGCGGTGGGCTGGGGCTTTGGTTCCTACTTCGACTACGTTGCAACCGTGGGGCAGTCGCTGGAATTTCTCTCCATCCCTGTATGTACATATCTATCTATCTATCTATCTATCTATCTATCTATCTATCTATATATCTATCTATCTATCTATCTATCTATCTATCTATCTATCTATCTATCGATCGATCGATCGATCGATCGATCGATCTAATCTAATCTAATCTAATCTAATCTAATCTAATCTAGTCTAGTCTAGTCTAGTCTAGTCTAGTCTAGTCTAGTCTAGTCTAGTCTAGTCTGGGTCTGGGTCTGGGTCTGGGTCTAGGTCTAGGTCTAGGTGTAGGTGTAGGTGTAGGTGTAGGTTATCTATCTATCTATCTATCTATCTATCTATCTATCTATCTATCTATCTATCTATCTATCTATCTATCTATCTATATGACTATCTGTCTATCTATCTGTCTATCTGTCTATCTATCTGTCCATCTGTCTACCTATCTATCTATCTATCTGTCTATCTGTCTATCTATCTATCTATCTATCTGTCTATCTGTCTATCTATCTATCTATCTATCTATCTATCTATCTATCTATCTATCTAATCTATCTATCTATCTATCTATCTATCTATCTATCTATCTATCTATCTATCTATCTATCTATCTATCTATCTATCTATCTATCTACCTATCTATCTACCTATCTATCTACCTATCTATCTACCTACCTACCTACCTATCGTATCTATCTATCCATCCAAACATCCATCCATCCATCTATTCATATTCTTGTAGGGCCTGCACGACGTGTCTGTTCTGATCAACCCCGCAGAGACGCAGTGTGAGGTGGACTCTCCCCCGGAGTGCAAATACGCCTTCAGCTACGACGGTTCAAACAATCTCAAGCAAAAGATGTGTAGATGTGTCTGCCTATCTGTCAATCTGTGTGTCTGTCTGTCTTGTCTGTCTCCCCCCACCCAAACCTCCACCCACCCCGGTCTCTCTCTCTCTCTCTCTCTCTCTCTCTCTCTCTCTCTCCCGAACATTGTGGGATAGCGTATTGGCCGAGGAGTGCAAATATGCCTTCAGCTTCCATAGTTTGGCAAGCGATTATGAAAGAAAATGAGATCGAACCATGTGTCCTATATATGTACGTAAGCTAAATCTGCATGCATATGCATGCGTGTCTCTGTGTGTGGGTGTCGCATTTTTATTCGTCTTTCTTGGTGTCCAGAGGCTGATTCGTCGATAAATGCCTACACGAACTGCGATGATTTTGGCGTCAACACCACATGGTACCGACACGTACACAAGCCCATACCACAAATCAATCGACATAAACTTCACTCCTGCAGTATGCAAACTTTAAAGTTTGCATGCATACAACAGACATACATGTATGAGTCTACGTAAATCGTTATGCATATGTTGCACAACTACTTACGCATGTACTTACACATGCGTGCAAGAATATATACCTACAATGATGCAAACAAACACACACACACACATACACATACCCAACAGAAAAAAAGAAAAACAAAAAGAATCAAATCTGTCTGCGTACTGCCTGACCTTGCAGGAAAGTGAATGCAATGGCTCCGGGTGCCTCGGCTTCCGACTTGGCGTCCTACACCAGCTTCAAGTTCCCTGTGCCAGGCGTTTACTACTTCTCTTGCTCCATCGGCTTTCACTGCAAGCTTGGCATGAAGTTTGCCGTGTACGTTACGGACGTTATTGCTGCAGCCGCCGACGAGTTGTCTGCATATGGAGGAGGGCGATATTGGCCAGGCTTCGACTTCGAAAATGTTGAAATTGATGGTTGAGAAAGCTGATTTGCGATGTACGTGCCGGACTGACTACTAATAACTCAAAAGTGCTTATTCGGGATGACAGTAGCTTTAGTTAACCTAATAATTTAACTGAGTATGAGTGGGCAAGGTTTATCAAAGAGTACTGATTCATCTGCGTAAAAAAAATAAATAACTACGGTAAGAACATAAACTATTAATATCGGTTTGACCGTTTGTACAGACTTGGGGGTGGTTTGCCACGAAAGCCACCTCGTCTTCATCTTTCATTCACTGTGGTCAGAAATGATATCTTTCGCGTGCTATGGGGCTGCCGATTGAGAACTTGAACTTAAACGCATCGGCCAGCGTCCTTGGGAAAAGAATTTATAATTGCAGTGTGAGCACAAGTGAATGCTAGTGACATGAGGGTTACATAACGATTAATTTTTATTCCACTGAACGACTTTTAATCATTGTAATTGAACAACGCTTGCTTTCGTATAGCTGAAAACTTGAGTAAGCAAGTAAAAATTTGACTTCAGGCGAACATACTAGGCGACTCATTAACAATATTAATATCATGAGCCGATAACTTGAAAAGTGATCATCATCTAGTGATGAACAAAATTTTAAAAAGCTGAAAGTTGAGAAAGAAAAAAAAAAAGTGAAATAAACCTGGGATTCAACGCAGGATAACTGAAAGCATCGGATTGCTGGACACAGGGGAGTCAAGAAGAGAGCAGGCTAGCGCAAGAAAAGTCAAGGAAAGGTTCAGCAATAGAAACTTTTAATATTAATAGGAGTTCGTTGTGTAACTTTCATGATCACTTGGGGTTGCATCCAAACTCACAGGCCGGGCGGCGCCCGGGACAGAAAGTTAGTTTCGAGGCCTGAGTCAAGGATGGAGTTAGTGCATATAGCGAAGTTTGAAAGTTGTTAGGAAGGCTCAGTTAATTTCTGGTTGGAATAGGCCGGCTATAACTTGAATATTATATTTATTAATACCATCATATCTGCGAGGTTAGTCAGTGACATAATGTAATGCCCCCAACGATAGCTAAATAAAAAGTCAGTAATACAACCAAACACAGTCCTCAAGAATGAGAATGATGCTCGTTGTATTAGCTAAGTGAAGCAGAAAAGAAAAACGGCAACAGACCAGGAATAAAATGGCATCAGGTACAATCAGGACAAATAATATTGAAAAACAGGCTGGTATACCTGTCACCAGGAAAAGTGTACTTTTTACCGGCTATCCGGGGGGTGATGCCTACAGTACCCCCTCCCGATTTTATGACGGAAATAACATTTTCGTCATACACATTCTGATTTCTTTCTGCAAACAATATGCGCTATGAAGTCATGCCATACAGCGCATCGACCCACGGATAGACGCTAAAATACGATAGATATATCCTCATACGACACGTCAAAACGGATTCTCTAGCCGTTCTTGCAAATTTTAAACTCCTCCCCTCAACTTTTTTTTTTTTTTTTTTTTTTCTATCTGCAGTATGTCAAGAACAAATGTATTACCATTAAAAAATACAAGCAACGTGGTGCCGTATTCCCCCTTTGATCTTCTTCTTCTTTTTCTTATCATTATCATAATAACAATAATAATAATAATAATAATAATAATAATAATAATAATAATAATAATAATAATTATTATTATTATTATTATTATTTAGGGAGTACATAGGCCATCGGTCCTTTCCATGGGCTGATTGGTATAAAGCTCCTAGAGTAATGTTCTATGCCGTCACTTCCTTTATTCCACCGATTGGTGTGGAGACTTTCCTTATGGAATGGAGGACTGGATGCACATGGCCTTTTGGCTCAGCAATTGGCAGGAGATACACTATTATTATTATTATTATTATTATTATTATTATTATTATTATTATTATTATTATTATTATTATTATTTAGGGAGTACATAGGCCATCGGTCCTTTCCATGGGCTGATTGGTATAAAGCTCCTAGAGTAATGTTCTATGCCGTCACTTCCTTTATTCCACCGATTGGTGTGGAGACTTTCCTTATGGAATGGAGGACTGGATGCACATGGCCTTTTGGCTCAGCAATTGGCAGGAGATACACTATTATTATTATTATTATTATTATTATTATTATTATTATTATTATTATTATTATTATTGTTATTATTATCATTACTATCACTCTCCACACGAAGATCCGACGGTAAATACATGGTCTTTTTAATGGCATACCCTTGTCTAAAGCGGATATCCTATAATATAGTACTAGGGGGCCAGTCCTAATAACTATATCCGAATATGTACCCAACCCTGCGATATACCGACACAAGTAGAGATTGACCGCGACAGTATATAATGTATCGTAAAAAATAATTTAATGGAAGTTCAGAGAACATTTCATTTTTCGAGAACATCATCCCAGGACTTGGAAAGGGTCATACCCGGGAACACCATCGCTCAATACACTAGCGATCCCCGTCTACGGTGTAGTATCATTGTCGATCGACCTTTCGCACTCGTATGTTGCGATCGAATGCCAAGTTATATCACTGAGTCATTTTAATATTCATAATAATAACTGATGATGCACGATCAAATCATGATACGCTTGGGCAATCAATCAGTTTACTTGAGACGCATAAAGAAAAATAGTGTCTTTGTTACTGCCTTCGTCTTCTGGCGCGGATTTCTTTGCCTGGTGGTGGGCCACCAACAAAAGTTAAATCGAACTTTGACTGTTCGAGAATGTCCCAGATCTTGTTAGGGATTCCGCCCAACGATAATTCAAAAGGGACGTCAAGCACTCCTCGTGGCAGTGTCTGAATGGTCCACGCAGTGTAATCCTTGTCTCTGGGAGTAATTGTATTATCCCATGTCTCGAGACTTTTTGTGTCTTTATATACTGGCAGATAATGTCTTGCCTTTGGATCCTCGACCGGGTCCGTACTTCTCCAGAACTGCAGTATCGGTTGCATTACTTTTGCGGCTGATGATATTTTGAGTGTCCCTGTGACACGCGTTTTTCGTGGAACTGCCACGACCCGCATTAAGTAGAAGTCTGAGAGAGTGTCATCAGCAACATGTTGTTCTGCTGGTCTCATCAGATAAAAAGCGTCTTTCACCCATGCGATGGTTGCTATTGCGTCACCTTCCTTCCATCGCTCATGGACGATCTCGACGTTGCCCGCATTGGGGTCAGTGTCAATCTCCTCATTCTCCTGGTGGACATCCTTTGATCTCATCGACCTCATCGCCTTCCTCGGTTGGTCGTTGATAAGATCATTTCGCGCTCTCCTTAGCTGCGCCTCTGTGATCTTCTCCTTCTTTCCGCTGTGCTGACGTGGAGACTTAGACTGAGTCCCCACCGCGCTTATGCGGTCAGTCTTCTCCTTATTGTCAACTTCACTCTCCTCCTTCTCAGCTATCGGTGCCCGATAAGCATCTTCTTGATCTATGCCAGCCTCCTTGTGGATGGGCGGCACCTCTTTGAAATCATCTTTCATCCGTTTTAACGCCTCCTCAACGGATTAATCTTCCAGTAAGAAGGGATCATACTTAATCAGCCTTCGTACATTAACAATTTGCACCTTCCCTCTACCCCTGATCTTGTAGTTCAGAGGTCCCGTCTGTTCCATGATTTGATAAGGTCCTTTCCAATGAGTGAACAGCTTAGAGCTGACTCCCTTCGGGACCTGTGGATGGTACAATAGTGCAATATCCCCGACCTGGAATTTGATCTGATCCAAGTTTGTCGCACCCCTTCGGCATCCGTCTTTCGGCGCTCCGCCTCTCTATGCGCCCTGACTATTTGCTCCGCCTCCGTCTTCACTCCAAGTCTCATCCCAAACAACTCATCCGCATCCGCCCAAGTGTCTTTTGGGTGAAGGAGCGAAGTCGGGATATCAGGCTCACGCCCATATACTAACTGATATGGTGAGATTGAGCTCTTCGAGCCTCCTAACGCCGTAGAGGGTAGACAGTTCATTGCAAACGCAAATGATGGTGCTGCCTCGACCCATGCTCTTTGATTCTCCTTCTTCGTGCAATACATCTTTAGCGAGGCTTTGAGGGGTTTGTGTACCCGCTCGATTTTCCCATTTGCTCGCGGGTTATAGGCAGTAACATATTGCCATTTCATCCCGTAATACTTAGATAGTTTGTCGATGACCTCGTTATTAAAGTCCGAGCCTCGATCAGAACATATCTTTCTTGGTACTCCGATCTGTGAGATGATCCTATCGATCAGCGCCTCGGCCGTCGTCTTGCCGGTAACGTCTTTGACAGGGATGATCCACAACATAGTTGGTGGCTCTGTCAATAGCCGTAAGGAGGTATTTGTAACCATCCTTCGATTCTGGGAAAGGTCCCACATGATCAATGTGTATAAACTCAAACATCGCCGCATTAAGAGGAAATTCGCCAATCAGGCCGAAATTTGCCTTCAGTGGTGTTTTGTTTATCTTGCACGGGATGCATGCATCCACCGCCTGATCTATCTCCTCCTTCATCTTCTTCCACCAGAATCGCCTCGCTACGAACATGTGAGTTCGTTGTCGACCCGGATGCGCCAAAAGTGGGCAATGGTGGGCTGCGACAAATATAAATCGTCTCAGACTCTCCGGTACCCAAAGGATCCATTTGTCCGGCTGTGCCGCATAGCGACCGTGAAGGCCCTTGTACCACAGTAGACCATCTCTCCATCCCATCTCCTTCATCTGATCTATCGCTTTCGTCATCTTCAGCTCATCCGGGTTCTGATATAACTGTATGAGTTCCTTAAACTCCGGATCTTGAGCCTGTTGTTGCCTCCATGCGGTAGGCGAGGCTATATGGATAGTACCATCTTCTAGCCGTACTCCGATCCTCTCCGGGTCATCGTCTAGGTCACTTCTCCGCTCTTGAGGAGGTTCCGCATAAACATCCTGTGTCTCCTCTTCTTCCTTCATGTTCGCCTTCGCATTCTCATATACCTCATAGGACCACTCAGCGTCCTCCTGGGTATGTAGCTCACAACATATCCCGTGATCCGGGCCTTGTGGACTGTACCGTAGACCCGTGCGGTCATATCGGACTCCACTCGCCATCTCCATCGCATCAATGTGGCTGACCTCATACACCTTGTCAGTTGACAAGTCTTCCATCTCCACCGTGGACACCAACGCCGATACTTCTGAGTTAAACTCTAGCCTAGAGAGGCTATCAGCGACCACATTTCGCTTTCCCGGTAGATGGACCATTGTAAAATCGAAACAAGACAAGAACGCTTGCCACCGCGCCAGCCGTCCAGTCTGTTCATGATTCATCAACCGTAACAGGTTATGATGATCAGTTCTGACAGTAAATTGAGGTCCTCCCCACAAATACTCTCTGAGCCTCTTGAGGGCCCACACCACCGCCAACGCCTCTCTTTGCCTTGTGCAATAGTTTCTCTCCGCCGCACACAACTTTCTACTGATAAACATGATTGGCGTAATTTCTTCTCCTCATCTTCCTGCTGTAATACAGCCCCAATCGCAAACTTAGATGCATCTGTATCGATTACGAATTGTTTCGTGAAGTCGGGCATCGTTAACACCAGTCCTCCGTCTTTCGGGTCCTTGTAAATAGGATCTTTGAGCGTATGAAACGCTTGCAAAGCCTCTTCACCCCACTTCTCAAAGTCTCCAAAATCAATCATTTTCTCCAATTTAGCCCGTGTTGCACCCCAATCGGGTATGAACTGGCTATAGTATTGCGCCATCGCAAGGAATGAGTGCAATTCAGTGCGGTTCTTCGGTATCGGTCGATTCATAATCTCCTCCCTCTTCTCCTTAGATATCGAGACTCGGTTATGAGAGATCTCGTACCCTAAATATGTCACACTCGTCTTGGCAAGTTGACACTTCTTCAGATTGCACTTCAGGCCAAAAGCTCCGATGCGCCTGAATATATCGGACAGATGATCGATATGCTCCTCCATTGTGTTAGAGTATACGATAATGTCATCGATATAGCAAAATGCATATTCTCCCGCTTTCTGTCCCCTCTTTCTCATAAATCCTCCGTCTGTACTGACTCCTTAGCATCTTCTGCATCGCCTTTTGGAAAAGTCCTGGGGCTTGCTTGAGGCCCATCAGAAGCACTTTCCAATGGTATATCTCCATACCCACCACAAACGCCGTCAGCCATCTGGACTTTTCCTCCAGTGGTATCTGCCAGAAGCCATTCTTAAGGTCACTTACCGAATAGAATTTCGCATTCCGCAGTACTCTCCTTCCTTCTTCTAATGTCGGGAGAGGATTTCTCTCTTCCTCCAGCACCTTGTTAACACGAGCATAGTTAACTGTCAGGCGCCATTCTCCTCCTGACTTCGGCACTATTCTCGGCTGTGAGACTATTGGAGATGTTGATCTCTCAATAAAGTCCTCATTGAGCAGCTGTCTTGCTAGCTCCTCCGCTATCTTCGCCTCATGTATACTCAAGTTCGCCCTTTCCGGTGCCGGCTCCGCACCCGGTATTTTGTAAATAATCGCTGTGAAGTCCTCAGGCTTGACACCACCTGCATATGGAGGGTAAAAAATTTCCTTGTTCGCCTCTAATTTGGCTTTTAAAAGCTCCTTCTCTCTCTCCGTGCCTACTCCTTCGTCTAAGATTTTCCGCGCCGCCTCTTGGAAATCTTCATCAGACATCTTCTTAGTCTGCTTGAGGGGTTCTCTGTCCTCCTCCAAGCCTAAGTCTTCTTCCGAGACATCATCTAGGCCCGTCTTTCATACGTGACCGTGTCCGGCTCATCATCTCTGCCGAGCTCCACCAGCATGTCAATGAGTCTCGCGTATTGCAAAGGAGCCTTACGGGTGTAAAAACCATCAAAGCATGTGAATGCTTGCGGTATCAATTTCAACTTGTCGAGGTCTCTGAGCTTCCGCTTGTATGCACTGCTCTGCTCACGAGTTCCCAAGCGACAAGCCACCACTAGCTGTTGCTTGCGAGAGGGTACCGGTATAGGATGATCAATAAGCCGGTCCCTTATTTCCTGCGCCCATATCGCCTTCTCATTATACGGCAGGATAATAGTATACGGCTTATTATTTTCAAATAAAGTCAGTAAGCATTTTTTCACTTCAGTTAGTGAACGCGGCCACGTGGGCTCGTCACCCCAGAAATCAGTAATAAAACTTTTAATAGTTTCTGGTGGAGTATCCGGGATTCGCCCCGTTCTCCTTGGTACAAACGCCTCCCTTTTTTCTTATCCTACTTTCAGAAGATGATTACACTTTTCGCGCAGGTATTTTTCAAGCAAAATACCAGCCCGAAAAGTGTCTTTCGGACCAAATCTCAAAAAAATCAGCAAACAAGAGGAAATCAAGAGGAAAACCAAAAGGACCCATATTGACGAAGGAGATAAGCGAACAGGAAGAAGGAAGCAAGAAGATATGATAGAAACAAGGAAATATGGAATGGAACAAAAACCACACACCACATTGATAATAACAAAAAACACAATACCACCAAAAATAACATAGCTGAAATTAGGAAAAAAGAAAACAAATGACGACAGAACCCAGAACAGAATTTTTAACAGTAGCCATATCGGCCCACCAAAACGAGAAAGGCATTTCAAACCACTCACCAGGAAAATTAGAAATAGAACATCTAGAAAATGATCCAAACGGTCCAAGTAAGGATTATATGGAATAACTAATAACAAAAAATGAAAAAATGGAAATAAAAAAAAGAAACCGACCACCTAAACCTTTTTCCCAGCGACAAAAATCGTCGGCGCCTCATTCCCTCAGAATTCAGAAAATCCAAGAAGTGAAGAAGCGAACCCTGCCCCAACCAGACCAAGGTAAGATGAGTGAAAGTCTAATGAGCAAACAAGATAAGTCTGTTGATGATTATGTATTCATTTACGAAACAAATAAACACGGAGTTGATAAGCTAACTAGAACAAAAATAGCTTCCGAAGAAAAAATAAATAAGCTGAATAAAGAAATAGACCTCTTAATGAGAAAAAGAAATGAAGAGAGAGTGAAGTTAGATGCTGTTATGAAAGTTATCAGGAAGATGGAACAAGAAAGTTTATATGTGGAAGAAGATAGGATGGCCAACTTACAAAGAAAAAATGATATAATAAGAACGAATAAAGAACTAAAATTGTTTAATGCCTGGAAACAGGAAAATAGATATGAGTATCAAAGAGAAGTTATTGATAAAATAAGAAAGGGGATAGTAGATGAGGGGTTGAGTTTCAATAAATCTTATATAAAATATTCTGATTATGATTTACATATTATGATGAAAACGAATGGTGATGCTAATATGAATAAATGTGTAAGAGAAAGTGTAAATAGTGGCTCACCCACTTCGCCCCTTGGCACATAGGGCTATACAAATAGTGTGTAATATTTTATCCAAAAAAAAAAAATCGGGCGAAAGCCCCCCATCGTACAAAGAAATTTATCTCTTATCAATTTATGGTAGGATGAAAAAGAAAAAGACTGCGGAGGACGAGCTATTTCGTCATTTAAAAGATAATGGGTCTATGGACGAAATCGCCAACATCCTGCGGAAGGCTCAGCTTGGCGAGTTGAAGGATGCCCCTGCTGAACCCGCACCTGCTGAACCCGCCCCTGCTGAACCCGCCCCTGCTGAACCCGCCCCTGCTGAACCCGCCCCTGCTGAAACCGCCCCTGGCCCAGCACCTAACGACCCAGCCCCAGCCGACCCAGCCCCTGGCCAGCCCGACCCAGCCCCAGCCCCAGCCGACCCAGCCCCTGGCCAGCCAGCTCCAATCGGATGGGCCACTTATGAAACTATTGTTCCACGCTTCCATGAAAACAAAAGATTTGTAAAACTTTCGCGTAATTTTGTCAACTCAAAAAAACATATTGAAGTTTTTCGTGAGTACCCGCAAATGCGGAACTATATTGAGCCGAGAGAAATCAAAACAAGTGATTTTTATTTCGCACACGTAGGCGTCAACACCGCCGTGGACAAACCAAAATACAAACAATATTTTCTTGTCTGTGATGGGAGAGAAAACGAGATGATTATTTTCAATTCCATTACAGCCATCAGCAGGGTTTTGAAGGCGAGAACCAGAGATATAGTCTGGATACTTCCAATTGATTTTATCTAATAAATTACAAATCAAGTATTACTCTTGCTTTTCTTTCTCTACGACTAGTCCTGACATTCTCAGGTTGAATGTCTTCACGGTTTAATAATTCCTTTGTTTTTTTCGCTTTTGTTAAATCTTTAACTTGTTCGTTAATTTGCTTTTCTTCGTCAGCTGGTTTATCAAATTTAGTCTTTAATAGTTCCCTAGGACTGACTAGTTCGTCTGAATTCAATATTAACTTGAAGCCCTTTCTTCCGACGACGGTGTAAATCTGCTTGCTGTATTGTCGGCCCCCTTTTGAAAATAAATTCCTTTTTAATTCCTTTCTCACCCTATCACCTTTTTCAAATTCGTCAATAAGACCGTCCCGTTGAATTCGTTGTTTATTTTTATTTACATCCTTAAATACATCAATCGGTCTATTTTGAATTGTTCTATGATATCGCATATTATAAGCATCTACCATATCATCAATCCAAGAAAGCCAATCAAAATTGCCATTAGTTTCAAATAAAATGTCAAGCCACCGCCTAATAGTTCTGATTACTCTATCCACTATCGCAAGAGCCCGATGGTCGCCAACTTCAACCGTCCTATGGTCAATATTATTCTCTCTGAAATAATCTTTAACCATTCCTTTATATTCACTTCCGCTATCAGTTGTAATTGATTC
Source organism: Paulinella micropora (assembly GCA_019918135.1). Taxonomy (NCBI): domain Eukaryota; phylum Cercozoa; class Imbricatea; order Euglyphida; family Paulinellidae; genus Paulinella; species Paulinella micropora. The sequence continues at coordinate 103,336 of WBZZ01006540.1, read as the reverse complement.
GGGTGTGTAAGGTATTGATTTTAAAGCCAAATAAACTTCTTTCGCAGTTTTGTTTTTAAGCGGTTTAATTATTAAAAATCTGCTGTGAGTGTCAATCCAAAACAACATCCAAGCATAGCCTTTATTTCCTTTCTTGTCTTTAAGTTTTGACATATCCGCCAAATCTACAAATACTTGTTTAAGTGGTTTGTCTGACCATATAGTATTCCATTTATCAGTTGGTAATCTTTTTTGGTAATGAATTTCAAGTGCTTGTTGTTCCTTTCGTTCATCTTCATCCGCACCTCCACTTTCAGTATTTTGTGGATTGCTGTGTTTGTGGTCCATCTAATATTTTATAACACCTAATGTTTTATCTCTATATATTGCTCTTTCTTTTTTTTCAAGTTCAAAACAATAATTAGAACAAAACTCATACATATAAAACCAATCAAAACTATCATCAATAGCTGTAATCTGTCGGTTCGCTAAACACAGAGTTAATCCACACACATAGCAACTAGTGAAGTCATACATACGATGATTATATAGGTAGTCCATAATGTGTAAGCGAACATCTAACGGTAAATTTTTTATCTTGTTTATTATATAATATTATGAGATTTTCAAAGTCAAGTGTAAAAAATAAAAAATATACAACTACTACACCAAAAGGAAAAACAATTCATTTCGGTGATGTCAGATATGAGCATTACAAAGACCGCATAGGACTTTTTTCGCATCTCAACCATTTAGATAAAGAAAGAAGAAGAAATTACAGAGCAAGAGCAAAAGCTATAAGAAATTCAAAAGGTGAATTAACATACAACAATCCAGAGTATGCTAATTACTATTCTTATCATTATCTTTGGTAGGTTCAAAACTTTAAAAATATCTTTGAAACATCATTGTTTTCTTTTTTTGGTTTCTCGGGTTGTTGATTATAAACATTAACTGATATGTTTGATTTCTTACCTTTGCCCTTCTTAGGCTGTTCCTCTTCCTCGCTTTCCTCGCTCTCACTCTCACTCTCTTCTTCCACTTTCTTTTTTACCGCTTTCTTCGTCTTCTTCTGTTTAGTCTTCAATTTCATACCAGCAACCCGTCGTGCGACAATATCTACAAAGTCGTGTTCTACTTCCTCATCACTTTCACTGCTTTCCTCACTTTTTTCGCCGTCTCTTCCATCTATCATATCCTTCGCCAACTGCTTCTTAGTGATGTGGTCCATCTTTTCATCATTGGTCATCTCTTTCACATTTTTAGCCTCTTCCTCAGCAAGTAGTTCCTTAGCCCTTTCAATCTTTCTCTGCCTCGCATACTGTTTCTTCATTACAGTAGCTTTTTCAAGATTTTTGGCAATCTCTCTATTTCCTCTCGGCATTTTCGGTTGTATATCTAACCAAAAATAATTTTTAATCGGATTAATTATTATCCAAATTATATATACAATGTCGCAATATAAATCGCTATTAGGATTGAATGAGCTAGCCGTTGATAGTCTGAACATACTTAACCTTGATTTAACGAACACTAATATTATTGGCTTAAATACAGACAGAATACCAGAAGATGCCGACCCCGTAAATCTTTATTTCACTGACGGCCGATTTGATACACGATTGGCTACCAAATCAACAACAGACATTAAAGAAGGTAAAAATTTATACTACACAGAGCAACGAGTTAGGGACAACGATGAGGTTAAAGCCTCAACTCAACACCGCTCTAATACATCCAACCCACACCAAACCAGTCTATACAATTTGATAGACACTAACATATCCGCACCAACGGTCGGGCAATACTTAACTTATAATGATGTGGATGGTAAATGGAGGAATACAACCATTGGTTCAATTGATACACTCACAGATGTTGTCATAACCGCACCGATAGCAACTAATAGTTATCTGAGAAAAGGTCATAATCCGCCCGTTATCTGAGAAAAGGAACCGCACCGAATAAGACGGGCGGATTAAATATGGGAGGATTTGCTATTTCAAATGTCGGTAATGTTGATGGTATTGATGTTTCCACCCTTGATACAGCCGTGGTAAAACTAACAGGAGACCAAACCATAACAGGGAATAAAATATTTACTACTTATTTGGGTATAAAAGATTCAAATCCATTAAATACAGGTAAGTTATTCTTCAACTATAATAATAACGCGGGCTCTATTTATTTGTCGGAGGTAGGTGGAACAACGGGATATCCACTATCTATTGTTGGTTCAACCATAACACTCGCTCCAACAACAGGGGGTGGGATAAACTGACTGGCAATGTTTTAAATTTTAACAGCACAACAGCAATCAGCGGACTTTCAGCACCATTCTACGATGGCGATGCTTCAACGAAAGCATATACTGATACGAAACTGGCAAAGGACGGCACAACGACTATGACGGGTAGTTTAAATATGGGTGGTTTTGCGATTACAAATGTTGGTAATGTTGATGGTATTGATGTTTCTGCTCTTGATACCGCAGTCGTTAAACTAACAGGAAACCAAACCATAGCAGGAACAAAAACATTCAGCAATGAAATTAAAGCGAATGCTGGGATAACTACAACTACATTAACAACAAGCGACAATATAGTAGTTGGGGGAGGCAAAAAATTATTTATAGACAGGGCAGGTTTTATAAGCACGGTTAATAAGTTAGTTTTATGGGATAATGGAACAGGCTCTGACACTGCATTTAGTGGGTTTGGTATTGTTGGTGATACGTTAATTTATAATGTTGATAATATAAATGCTAGTCATAAATTTTACTATGGCGGGATAGCAAACGAATTATTCAGAATTAATAAGGGAGAAGTTAAGGCTTTAAGGATAATAACAGCGAGTGCTGGAGTATCAACAACCACATTAACGGCGAGTGGGGCGATAACAGCGAATGGCGGACTAAATATGGGAAGTCAGAGTATAACAAATGTAAATCTGGTTGATGGTGTGGATGTTTCCGTCCTTGATACTTCGGCAGTTAAAACCTCAGGAAACCAAACCACAGCAGGAATTAAGACATTTAGCAGTGCCCTTGAAATAACTGGAAATTCAACCAATGCAACAACAAAAGGAACATTCGTGGTTTTAAACTCAACAGCCAATATAGGAACTATCGGATGCCTTGATATGGGCACGGGTGTGAATTACAACTTTGAAATAAATGCGAAAAAAATAAGTTTCATTATTGATGGGGCGATTGTCGGTTGGGTAAATGCTTCGGGGTTAGATTGTAATAGTAGCAAAATAGCCAACCTTGGAACTCCGACATTAGCGACAGATGGAGCGACAAAAGGGTATGCGGACACATTGGACGGGCAAAATGTAAAACTAACAGGAGACCAAACAATAACAGGAATTAAAACATTCAATGGAACGAGAACAGAGATAAAATATCTAACTCTAACAAACACGGCGGATTTTAATAATGTGGATATCACTAATGGCGGAAATATTACATATATAATGGGGCGCGGATATTAAACCAAAACGGAGGAGATATATTCTTTTCTCAGACAACGGGCGATTGGCAGTCTTTCTTATATACTTTAAACACTGATTCAAGTGGAACCGCTAACCAACGAGGCTACCTATTTACAAATGTAGCATTTGATGTAAAAGGAGCAGGACTTTATATTTCAAAACTTTTGGATAATAAGTCTGCTTCGTCTGACATTGTCCGTTTTAATAATGCTGGTGGTATGCGGTTTTATGGAGGACTGGATATGAATTCAAACAACATTACAAGCGGTGGAACCATAACGGGAACAACAATAACGGGGACAACAATAACGGCAAGCGATAAAATAACGACGGCATTAGATAAGCCAATAATTATAGGACAAACAACAAAAGGCACAGGGGCGACAGGAGGATTAGAGTTGTATGGAAGAGATAGCGATATTGCGGGGCCAAATATACAGGCAATAACTTCATTGGATGCTTATCCAGTTTTTCAAAATCTAAACTGGGCACATAACAACTCATCATTAAATTTTGATTGTTATTTTGACGGGACTAACTGGAAATCAAGTTATTCTGGTTCAAATTGTCAAATATGGAAAGTAAGTAATAAACTCAGTTTTAACTATAAATCAGGAATAACGGCGGGGAGCAATATAACATGGTCTGAGGCGATGAATATAAGCACAGCGGGATTATTAACGGCAAATGCGGGGATAACTACAACAACATTAACAACGAGCGACAACATAGTAGTAGGTGCTGGCAAAAAAATATTTGTAGATAGAAGTGCGTTGGCAAATAATAAACTGGTCTTATGGGATGGTGGGACAGGCTCCACAACTGCTTTTCTTGGTTTTGGTATTACTAACAATACATTGATTTACAATGTTAATGATGTGGCTGATAGTCATGTGTTTTATTATGGCATAACAAACGAATTATTTAGAATCAACAACACAGCGATTACTGCTTCAAAATCAATAATTCTTCCAACAACATCAAGCGGTTCTTTAACAATAAGACAAAGACCTGCTTACACTAATGACCCACAACTATTTTTTAAATCGGGAGGATATACGAATTATGGAATAATTGTTTCTACAACTGGTTTGCTTCACGCTTGGACTACTTCAAACTCAACAGGAGAGCCGTCTGGCACTTATAATTATATTCCGCTTAATGGTGCTTGGACAAACTCCTCGGACAGGAGATTAAAAGCAGATATTAAGACATTAGACTGCGGTGATTGTTGCGAGAAACTAATGAAAATAAATTGTTGTTCATATTATCTGAAATCAGACGAAAAGAAAGAAAAAAAGAACGACGGATTTATTGCGGACGAAGTAAAAAAGATTTTTCCAGAATTTGTATCCGAAAGCGGAATAAAAGCGGATGATGGAAACGGCTACCTTGAAGGCATAACATATACAAATTTTATTCCAATATTAGTTAGTGCTTTTCAACATACGGCGGAAAAAGTGATTAATTTAGAAAAAGAAAATAAAACTTTACTTAATATATTACAAGATTTAACCAACCAATTAGCAGAAATCAGAGCAGTCGTTTTCCCACCAAATGCCACCGCCTAGATTACACCCACCACCAATCATAGAGACGGAAGACCTTACACCCGAACTCAAAAACCGTGTGCTAGATGTCCAAATTAAGCAGGAAGAAAAAAAGATAGACCACGATTACGAGGACAGCTGGGATTGCTGTTTGACTAAGCGAAAAACTGACAGCCGTCTTATTAAATACTTATTTCAAATGGGTATCATTATCGCCATCATCACCCTTTGTATCGTGAGGCTATCTGAAAAGAACTTACCGTGCGAGGTTGCCAACACTTATGTGGGTATTTTGACCTTACTTATCGGAATCTGCCTTCCTTCCCCTTCTAGTTCAAAGAAGTGAGCGTTCAAACGAATAGATTTTATACCAAGAAGCATCATTTGAGCAGATTAGTGGTATGGCTTCATCAAAACTAACACACCAATCGCTCATCGGCTTATACACACATCCTTGTTTTATACACCACACACAACTTTCATTTTTTTATCGCTAACCCGTGAATAGAAATCACAGGCTGTCCGACCTAACACAGAGCACACAAATAATGATATTAATAACATAATATATTATACAACATATAGAAACAAAAAAAACACAAATGACTGATTTCAAATACCAAAAGATTATTTTTCTGAGTAACGATTTTGTTGGCGGTAGCAAGACATTTGACAAAAACATTCAAATGAACTTTACACCAACCAGAATGAATGTTAAGTTTATCCATTATATGAATGACTCTTCTGAAACGAAAACAAAAATCCTTTATATGGACCGTATTGGAATTATTGGCACATTCGCAGACAGCACCACAGCAAACATTTCAAATCTCGGTTATAATCTTGGAAATATCGGCTGGACCGACGGGCAATATTCGTTTAGGGTATTGAAAACAGACAGCGGTAATATTGAGACCGACCAACTAGCTGGAAGAATTGTTATTTGTTTAGAATTTTTGGCTTGAAGAAAATATAGCGATGGAGAAAATCAATAATGTAAAGGTGAAACCAGTCAAGCAAAACGGAGATGGAGACAAGTTGGCAAAAGGATATAAGTTATTTGATGAGGCATTCGCTAACATTTTTCTTCTCGCTCGCAAGAAGAGTGGCAAGACGACAGCACTGTTTGAAATCTTAAAACGAACGACAGACAAAAAGACCCGTATTGTTATTATTGCCAGCACGATACACAAAGACCACATATACAAAGAAATGGTGAAGCACTTCAAGAAGAAGGGAAACCCGATGGCGATATATACATATTTGAAAACGGACGGATACAGTGTGATTGATTACGAGTTGGACAAGCTCAATAAGCCAGACGAGGAGCGAGAAGAAGGCGAAATCATTCAGGACCGCCAAGAGGAAGTAGAAAAGCCGAAGTTTATTTATTTTGGAAAGGAGGACGAAAAGAAAAAGGAGGTAGGCGAAAAGGTGGAGAGACCGTCTAAGTATCAAACACCAGAAGTTGTTTTCGTGTTAGATGATTTGGGTAGCGGATTAAGGGATAAATCAGTTAGCGACCTACTGAAAAAAAATCGCCATTATAAAAGTAAGGTGATTATGAGTTCGCAATATCTGAACGAAAACCTGATGCTATTAAACAGCTGGACTACCTTCTTATTTTTCCAGGTCAGAGTGTTGATAAAATTGAACTCGTGTATAAACATCTTGACCTTGGATATGATTTAGAATACTTCATTGAAAAATACCACGAGGCGACGAAAGAACGATTTAACTTTTTGTATGTGGATGCGGTATCGGACGAGCTGAGGCAAAATTTCAATAAGCGATTTTTGTAATTATATTTAATTATTTTTTTTCGTATATTATAATGGTCGTAAAAACAACAAGGGTTGAAGTCATTCCAACAGTTGGAAAAATAACAAGAAATTCAAGCACAATGGCGGGCGGAAAAAAGAAAACTGGTCGCAAGAAGGGGCAGGCTGGCGGTAAAATTAACTGGGCGAAAGTAGAAAGAACAGCTGGAAATATTGAAAGATGGCTGAGAAAGAACAAAGCGATATCAAGAGGAGCTACTTTTTAAGCGATGTTGGTGTTCCTTATGCGGACCGTGTAGCGAGGGCTGCGGCCAAACAAGGATACGGCAAGCAGAGCGGGCGTGGGGCTCTTAAATTTTAGTAGGGACAAGCCCCTACAACCCCCCTGGTGGGTTCAAATAAAAACTAAACTTTCTATTATTTTTTTTACTAATAATATATACAATATGAAGACCAAAAATCGTGGAGGTGCGGAGGCGAAGTCTCTGCGAAAACAAAAACCGCCGAGGATATACAGAACGAAAGATGGACGGCCATATATCAAAGTAAAAGGCAAACGAGCATATCTAAACTTTGGAAATAAAACAAATGATTTAACACTTCAAATCGTTAAGCTGTTTATGAAATACTTGAACAAACCAAAAGCAAAGAAACCGTGGCTGACACATAAAGACAAACGCAAACTGAAAAAAGTTCAAAGCTTGTCGGAGATTGAACAGAACACGAGAACCGCAATTCAAGACCACTTAGACAAGCTTAAAAAAGAAAAGTATGACCTCATTGAAGCCATAGAGAAAAAAGAAAAGTCGGCACGGGATGACCTACAAGAGGAAAAGAAACGGCAGGAAAGAAAAGACCTCGCCGATGCTAAGGAAAGACAGGAAGAAATAGATAGGGAAATGAAAAAGGAACAACGACTTATCCAGGAACTAAATGCCGAACGACGACATAGACAGGGATTATTAATGGCACCAATCGCCCCGCCTATGATAAAACCACCACCGCCTCCTCCGCCAGGACGACCACCAAAAAGACGGAGAGGCGTAATTGTAAAGGATGGTGAAGAAGAGGAGAAACACAAGCAAACTAAAAAGGAAAAATTAATTGATAATATGTTCGCTGAGACGCTAAAACAGAAACGGAATAAAGCAGGAAAACCTAATAATGAAATGATGGTTAAAAAACTACGATTTATTGGCCACACTATCCCCGATATTAAACCAGCAAAAGGGGGAAGAATAAATTACTCTGAAATGGTGAAAAGATGGCTATATACCAGTCCTATTATAAACGAGGGAATGATGTCGCCAGACCAGGCTTGGTCATCGTTTGATTTATGGGCAGAAGGTGCCGTTCAAAAAAGAAAAGATGAAGTAGATAGAGAAGCAAAAGGAGAAGAAAAAGTAGAAGAAAAAAAAGAAGAACAAGGAGTTGTAGAAGAGCCGAGTGGTAATGATGAAGATTTGGTGAGTGAAACGGAGGACCCTGGCGAACAGTCTGGAATAGGTAAAGGATTAATGACGAATGAAATAGATAACATTATGAAAAAGCACGATTGGTATTTAGGCACGATAGCCAGCGACCAAATCAACACATTAAAACCAGAAAAAAGAAAGAAGTATGGTTTTATTATGAATACAGACCCGAGCACCAAAAAAGGGCAACATTGGATGGCTGTCTGGGTTAGTCTGAATGGCGATAGGAGTGTTGAAATCTACGACCCGCTAGCAGAATATGAGCCGACTGAACTTTTCCAGCAACAAATGAAACAGTTATTAGATAAAAGCCAACCTGATAGTTATTTATTAATGAAGGTCAATCAAGTTAAACAACAAAGCGACACCTCAGATACTTGCGGATGGCACAGTATGCGGTTTCTTTTAGAGCGGGCGAAAGGAATCCGTTTTAAATTTGCCAGCGGATGGACTGATTTGAAGGAGAAGGAGGCTGAGGAGTTGAAATCACAGAATGGGTATGGTTTTGATACCTTTATTTAACCCCCTCCGTTATGGTAGGTAATTAAAACAAAAATATATTTTCTAATATATATACAGTATAATTTTTGAGGTCGTAGGAGGTTTTTGAAAAAAAGCTCTTACAATGGAATATAAGGGTGGCAGGAGTTCTAACATCTATTACATAAACAGTAAAAACAGGATAAACGGCACAGACAGCGATTTCACTCACTCTTTGGATTTAAGAGGATTGGACAATCCAACACATTGTAAAATTTTACATATCTATGTTCCGAAGTCGTATTACTCTGTGGCAAGCCCTTACAACACTTTTATTCTGAGTGAGGATGGTAATGAGGCGGTCATTACGATACCCGAAGGCAACTACACAATGAATAACTTAAAAAATAAGCTGGCCGAGGTGCTAACCGCAGAAAGCCCCAACGACTACGCATACACAATAACAAGCAACAACACCAATACCGACCCAGAGGACGGCAAGCTATTATTTACTGTGGCAGACAATCCCATTAACATTCAACCGCGGTTTGTATTTGATGACGAAACTCGTATTCACGAAATTATGGGGTTTGAGCGGTCCTCTACTTACTTCTTCGCTAATAATACACTGAGGTCGCCAAATGTCATAATCTTGACGGGCGAAAAAACCTTGTATCTTCAATCGGATTTGGTAGGCGAAGGTGATAACCACGTGCTCCAAGAAATATATACCGCGAATGAAATCCCATTCGGCTCTGTCATATATGATGGGTCTGGAAGCGAATACGGCAAAAGACTGTCCGCCAATTCAAACAATGTATTTAGGTTTTACTTAACTGACGAAAACGACCAACCAATAAACTTAAACGGGTTGGGTATTGTAATGACCTTATTGATTTACCGCGAGACGAATTATTTTGATTTATTTAATTCATTTTTTAATTTGTTAAAAAGCCGATAATGAATTAATTTATTTTTTTCTCAGATTAAAATATATAGAACCTTTTGAAAATCGTTTTTGCGTTCGTAATTATGCCCGTCCAATATGGAGGAGAACTTACACACAGCCAGAGCGAGCTCATTCGCGGTAAGTATTCACTTAACAAACTTACTGCCCGCGAAAGTCTCGCCACAATTCCAATTAGCACTGTGGGAGGAATTGAATCAACTTTTGAAATTCCTACTCGTCCTTTGAACCTTGCGAGGTCTGTTTTGCGATTTACCTACACTCCGACTTCTAATGCGGGTGGAACTTATAACCGTATTCCTATGGACTGTCTGTCAATGATTAAGACGATTGAAATGCGAAGCCGAAGCGGTCAGTATCTGTGTAATCTTCAACACGTGGGAAATTACACTAAGATGGTTTGGAAGCCTGAGATTTCTTATAGGTTTATTGCTTTGGATAACCACGGGGATGATGTTGGGTATGGTGCTTTGCTTCAAAAGTGTAATGCCCCAACTAGTGTTGCCGTTCCTTCTACTGGTTATGATGATTTATATGCTTTGAGTAATACCACTGGTGCGGTTGCTGATGTTGTGGCACACGCTGCTATCGCAACAGCTGGTGGAAATACTTATGCTGATGCTGCGGTTAATGCCGCGATTACTGACCTTGAAGGAAAAATCAACACTGTGAAGAACAACCTCCGCGCTTTGACAACTACATTGAAGGGAGAGATTAAGAATACATTTGAACAGCCTTCTATCTCAGCCCGCCGCCACGATGATGCTCTTATCGCTAATGGAACTGGTGCTCCTAGTTTCGTTAATGTTCCTTATGAGGAGGCTAAGTATTTTGAGGGAGGAACCTTAGATACCGATGAACCTGTTATCAATGTGTCTATTCCGCTAGGTATGCTTTTTGGAACCATTTTTGAAATTGATAAGACTATTGGTTTCAACGAAATCCTTGATTTGCGAATTGTTTGGGAGGGCACGAACAAAACCGTGTTTAAGGGAACTGATGCTAAAAGTGTTTCAGCTGGTGCGGCCGCGACTGGCGAGGATGCTGAAATTACTGGTCTTAACTTGTTTCTCGCAGTTGAAACAGACCCCAGTGTCATCCACAGTGTCCAGAGTAGGATTGCTGGTGAAGGATTTTCATTCAAGATTGAATACCCGCTATCTTGGAAGACTGCTCTTCCCACAGGCACTCAATCCTTCGTCATAAAAATGAACCGCTCTCAGGGTGAGAGAATTCGCAGAATTTACACAAGCGGGTTTAATCAAGCCGAAAGTAAGAATACCGCATTTGACTGCGATAACCGCGACGAAGCAAAGATTACTTCTTATTACACTACTTTGGATAGTAATAGAATTCAGCAGTTTGATATCAATTGCTCTCGCGATGAAGACTATATGCTTTTGAAGGAAAAACTTAAAGGCTCCGCTACTTTGAACTCTAATGTGTATAAGTATAACTGGTTCCACGTTGATTTCTGGGACCACAATCGCCCACTTTATGACAAGAGAGAGGAAGAGGGTTATGAAGTGTCTGGTCTGTCCTTGGATACTGAACGACGATATGAATGGAGTGCTGAGGGTGCGGATGATTTGACTTATTACACTTATGCCATTCTTCAACGAAGTGTTGTGGTTAGGGGTATTGAAATACTGATGTCGTAAGGTAATTGATTTACGATAGTTAATTTTATTTTATTTTGATAATATAGGAATTATGACGACCCACCAGAGAAATTTAGTTGGCCAAAATCCAGGCGGAGGCTTCGTAAATGTCAAAGTCGGGTATGACGGCCACATTGAAACCAATAATATGAAATCAGCTTTCGGCGAAGCATTAACAAGTCAACTTACGCCAGTTGTTCAGGAGATTTTCCCCTATACCGTTAATACACGGATATGGTCATTAACTCAAACTAATGCGACAGTTTCATTTAATGCGAATATGGCTGAATTGAAAACACAAGCAAATAATACAGCGAGTGCCATCCTAACAAGTAAAAGAAGAATAAAATATCGGACTGGTATGGGAGTAGTAGCCCGCTTCACTGCTTTATGGACGACTGATGATACGAAAACATATTATTCGTGTGTAGGAATTGGTGAAAGTGATTTTTCAAATGGTTTCTATTTTTATAAAACGGATATTGGAATGAATATTCTACAAGCCAAAGGAGGAGCAACTACTTATATCACACAAGCAAACTGGGATGACCCGTGTGATGGAACGGGTGATATGCCACTCTTGGATTGGAGTAAGGGAAATGTTTTTCAAATTCAATTCCAGTATTTAGGATTTGGTGCTATACGGTTTTATGTTGAAAATCCGACGACTGGCGACTTTCAATTAGTCCATACAATTAGGTATGCGAATGCCAACACTGGTGTCAGTCTGCGAAACACAACATTACCATTTACCGCACTAATGAGGAATGATGCTTCTACTGGAATTCAATCCCTTAAAACCGCGAGTGTTGGTTTGTTTGTTGAAGGCACCAACACTATTAATTCAAGCATATCAAACGAAGCGGAAGGAGATGAAAAGGCGAGCACAACTGAAAGTCCAATTCTCAGCATAAAAAATAAAACAACTTTTAATGGTGGTGCGACTAATTATTCAATAGTTTATCCAACTATCGTAAGCATATCAAACGAAGATGCCAAAGTTAATGTAGTGCGAATTGTAAAAACGGCGGGCGCACTTACGGGACAGAACTTTGCTGATATTGATGCCACAACTTCAATCGTATCAAAGGACGCCTCTGCGACTGCCCTAGGTGGTGCTACTATAACGGATGTCATCCTTAAACTATATGTTAATGCTACTTCTAGTCAACTTATTGACCTGCGAACTTACGACATTCAACTCGCACCTGGCGAAAATCTAACATTTTTACAAAAGTCTTTATCTACTGTCGCGAATGGAGGAAATGTGAGTGTTATCGTTAATTTCGTAGAAGACCACTGATGTGAATATATAATTATTTTTGCAATATTTTTTTCTGTAATAATATAGGAGATATGTATAGTCGTAAGTTGTATGTTGTGGGTGGTAGGCGGTTTCTAACAAAAACATCTATCAAATCCTACATAAGAAGAATGATAAACAAATATAACGATGGTGAAGTGCTGAACCCAGAAGATGGCAATTTCGTGCTAGACCTAATAACCCATCACCCTTGTCTAAAAAATGGCATCATTGATGTTAAAAGTAATTTGACCACGGGGAGAAAACACTTTCGTGTAGATGGTAAGCCGTTTTCGCGGAATTGCTGTGTTGACCTCATAGGGCTTAGCAAATTAAAAAAAATGGCGAGAGTGATAAAAGAAGCGAGCAGGAATACAATAAGACCGCAAATACAAGAATATCTTGACATCGTGGCTATTGATGTATTCGTTGAACCCCGATACATATGCGAAATAAGTGGCGATATATATGAGCGGGTTGATGTCCACGTAGACCACCACTTTGACATCATACAATTCAAAGACACCCTTAAACAATATCTTGAAGTGAATAGAGAATTAGAAGTTGAAGACGGCTTATTGAAAGAACCGCACTTCACCAAATTTAGCGACTTTCACAAACAGAAAGCAATACTGCGAATAATAAAAAAAGAAATCAATATAAGAGGTAAAATGTATCTCTTACGGTAAATACCTCCTACAAATACTTTTTCACTTCATCTTTATTCTTAAAATAAGGCTGTTGAACTAGCCATTCTAGATATTCTTTGTCAATCTTGGCAACATCTTCAATTTTCATTTTTTTTATATTTTCCATATTGTAGAGTTTTATTTACTTCTTCCTCTTCGGCGGGAATTTCTTTTTTTGCTTCGGCTTCGCTCATTGTATATTATATAAAAATTTATTTATTATAATCATAAATACTTTTTCAATTCTTCTTTATTACTACACCACGGCTGACGAACTAACCATTCAATGTATGGCTTATCAATCTTTGCGATGTCTTCTATTTTTTTACCCTTGTATTTCCCGAAATGAAATGTGTCTTTCGGTTGAGCGATTCTCATTTCTTCAATCGCTTTTATTTCGTCGTGGATTACCTTTTGGACATCTTCCAACGAGAAGGATTTTTTTTCGCCTTCAATGGAAAGTTTTTGGAACTTCTCGCATAGTCTAGTGAGGGCGGACATAGTAGGGTGTATATAGTTGGCAGTATAAAAAAATAAAAAATTAAATAATTAATAATATACGAAATACACTTTGCGAACGCGCGTGTAGCTTCGCAATGACTCAATGGATTGCCTTCGTAAAGGCTTACTCCGCCAAACATAACATAACCTATGGTGAAGCATTGAAAAAAGCTGGTAAGGAATACAGGAAACAAAAGGGAGGTAGTGCGGAGTTATCGGAGGATGTCTATTTGGCTTCGTCTGAACGAAAAGGTGTGGATGGATGGAAGCCAGTCGCTAGCAAAGAAAAATCAACCGTGTATGGAAAAGATGGTAAAGCTATTGTAGCATTTAGGGGTTCAGTAGATAAGCGGGACTTACTCACAGATGTCGCATTAGTAAAGGGAGTATTAAAAAGAACACCAAGATACAAAGAAGAGCAGAAGCTAGTCAATGAGGTTATAAAGAAATATGGTAAGGATAATGTAGAGCTGACTGGTCATAGCCTTGGCGGGACGATAGCAAAAGATTTAAGCCGACAAACGGGGGTGAAGGCTACAACATACAATAAAGGCAGTAGCACAAAAGACCTAATTGAAGGAGTAATGGACAGAGTGGCGGTGAGGGTAAATCCAAAAGGTAAGCGGGCGAAGACTGCGAAGCTAACCACGAACTACCGAACCGCATTTGACCCCGTTTCATTGTTAGGGGCGACGGCTGTAAATACTAAGTTAGTGAAACCAAAAAAAGGAATTCATACAATCAGGAGCTTCAAGGGTAAAGGAGCCAAAAAAATATATCTATAATTCAACCGCGAATGTGGAAGCCGAGTGGGATGCTGTCGTTATCGTTAATGAACTTACGGCCCGCCCATTTATTCTCATTAACTTGTTTTTTAACATTCGTCATATGTAAAATGCTAAAATGTGGGGCTTGTTGTTGTTTGCTGTTTCTATCAATATGTATTTTTTTCATTTGGAAATCCTTTACATTTTCAACTGACCCGCCTTTGTCCATCTTATCAAATGTGTCATAGTTTAGCTGATTAGCATCTAAGCCTTTACCCCTAAAATGGAAGTATCCTTTAACTCCATTTTCAGACACTATTTTAACTCCTTTTGAAATATGCTTTAAGTCGTTCTTAGTCATTCCTTCCGTAAAGGCATCCTTTGTCGTGAATTCTAACATGTATAGTTTGGGGGCTATCCACACACCTTGTATAATCTTACAACCATCTCCTAAGTCGTCCCCTATACCGCCTAGTTTCTTATTACCCATATTCTTTACATACTTGGCACATCTCGCGTGGATTTGGAGGCTGTCTGTGTCGGTGTAGTAGAAATCATCTTCAATGGTTCTGTTCGGGTTTGCTTCCTTAATATAGTTGAACATAATGCGACGGCTATATGCTAGAATGAATGTCCCATAGTGTGAAGGCTTCGTTATGCTACTCTCTAATAAGATTGGATTGCGAGGTAAGCCCGATATGTGCCATAAATCTTTTCCTTGTTGGTCCGTAAATTTAACAATGTCAGTTATTTGGTTGCTATTCCAGAATTTTCAGTAATCTTCATTAGTTTGTATATATGTTGTTATTGAAGGTATAGGTCGTTGTATCATCTTACCGTATAGACTATTCATAAACAACTTGGCGAGCAGATATTGCGGGCTACCTTTCTCCGCATTTTCCTTCGCCTTAAACATATCGTCTATGTATTTGGCGAAGACACATTCAGATTTGGCGGTGTAGTATCCTTTATGAATGCGGACTTCGTATCCTTCGGCTACCATATCCTCAATATCTACACTCGTCAGCCATTGGTCCTTCATATCTTCTAGTCGCCACTTTAAAGAGCCCATTTTGTCTCTCTGCCCAATCCTTGAATGTAATATGTTTTTTGGTGAGATGTAGTCAAGGTTGTAAATACCTATTTGAAGGTTTCGCGGGTCAAATGGTCCGATTGTTTCCAGTATATCGCCAACCATAAAAGCTAATAACATCGCGGTTGGATACAAAGATACGACATCCGCATCTACTAGGTAGTCTATTATTTCGTCAAATGATATCTCTTTTTTCAAATATCGTTCATACTGAGCTGAAATGAACCGCCTCTTAGATGGGTAAGTCCTTCCGCCGATAATGGCTTTTCTAAATGCTCTTTCCTGCTCCACCGTTGGAAGTCTCACCTCGTATTTACCATCTACATATTTTTTCCATATGTTAAAAGCGAGGCTTGAAGTTGAAATATATGAAGTTAGATTGACCTTATGAGCTGTAAATATCGTTGTGTTTAATTTATCATATAATTCCTTCAAACCCATAACATCGTTTTTAAGATAAGCCAGACAGTCCTGCCTCGTCTTGTCGTCCATATCCTCCCACATCTTCGCCCTGTCGTGGTCAAAGTCGCCTTTGAGGATTTCGCACCCCATACGTTCAAGATTTGCTTTGAGACTTCCTTGGGTATGCTTACACATATCCCACATCTTAACATTTTCAAACTCTAAGCAGATAATAGAGCCGTTCTTGATTTTTGACGACTTAATCTTAATACCCCTTCTGATTAATTCTTGGTGTATGAAGTAGTGGTCAAAGTTCGCTCCGTTAAACCCATTTACATATAGAACGGGCGGTTTATCTTTTTTGTCCTTCGGCGCCCATCCTGCTTTTGCCTTCTCGCCTCGTTCTATTAGTAAGTCTACGAATTGACTGATACAATCTTTACCAGCTATGTATTTGAAACCCTCAGACCCCTGAGTATATCCGACTATGTAGCAGTCGTGGATATCGTAGCCGACAGCGATGTTTGTATTTCTAAATGATTCCAAATCGTAATGAAGGACTTGGTCGTTATTTATTTTTTCTTCCGTGCGGAACTTAGTTATTAAGTGTCTTTTACCATTCTTCTTCAACATAATGTCCGCATATTTCTTCCTGTTGAGATTACATTTATGTTTGTCCAGATATAACTTTAAGCAGTCCTCGCATCTCTTCTTAAACTGCTTAACCAACCCATAATAATGGTTATTCTCCAAAAAGATTAGTTTGTCGGGTTCTTGCCCTTCTTCGTTTGTGCTAAATGTCTGCTTCATAATATGGTCAGTTATTTCATATGTTTTCCCTTCCTTAACATATTTTTTCAATATTTCAACCGCTATTGAAAATGGTATTGGCGAGTTTGGTGGAAGGTTGAATTCAGCTCGGACGATATTACAGCGGTTCTTGTTCATCGGTTTAATATTTAGAATATCCTTACATAAGAAGAATAAGCAGTTGTTGTTTTTGCTTGGCGGTGATATTCTTACTCCTTCTTCAACCTTAGTTCTTTTATCTCTCACTCCTTCATAGCATCCTCCGCCGTTTTCTTGAACTATGGTTATTTCCACATATCGTATGTTTCTTTCATATCCATTCTCGCTCGCTTCAATGTTGTTTATGTTGAACTCGTTCAGAGCATCCATAAATACGGTATCGTATTGGCGGAGTTGAAATGAATTAAAACTTTTCTTTTTTAAATAGTGGTCGTATCGTTCATTAGCAGGAGCGGTGGAGTATGTTATAGATATATTGACATCCGCATCGTTGGTCATCCCTTCCCTTCTGGCATATCTTATAGCGGGTATCAATACCTTCTCTTCCAAGGTGTCTGTATCATAGAAGCTTATGTCTAGCTCCCTAAATTTGAATGTGAGAGAGTTCAGCCGATTATCCCTCCTAACTTCATAATCGTTTGCTCTAAACTCTCGTCGCTTCGCTTCCCTAGTCTTAGCCTCGCGGAGATTTGCCCTCGTATTACTACGGATGTTAGATAAAAGGTCCTGGCGGTTTCTTTTATCTTTCGTTTCAACCTTTCTGAGCTTAGCCTTAGCTTGAAGAAGTTGAACATATTGCTTGTTTGGTCTTGGTGGTAGTGGCGGTTTTGACATTTTACAGTTATGTATATATTAGGTAAGATACTTTTTCTAAAAATAATTAATTAATGTTTTTACCGTTATTATATGGGAGCCATTTGTTTAGATGAAAAATATTTTTACCAGATTAAAAAAAATTATTAGAACTTAAACCGCTACTTTACTCAATTTATCTTCCAGCTCTTGTATCTTCTTTTTGTATTCTTCTATGCTTTTGAGTTCTTGCTTTTGCTTTAATGCTTTTTCTTTTCTTTCCTCCTTCAACCTTTCTTGGTGGCGGTAGTAGTATGCGAGAGCCTTCTCGTTATTTCTCTTTCGTCTTGCTTCTCCTTCGTATAGTTTCGGTCTTGGCATCTTGTATTATATTATAGTTTATATATTTTTATAAATGTAAAATAATTAATTAAATTATTAAATGTCGCTTCCTTTTTGATTTCCTCTTGATTTCCTCTTGTTTGTTGATTTTTGGAGGTTTTGGTCCGAAAGACACTTTTCGGGCTGGTATTTTGCTTAAAAAAATACCTGCGCGAAAAGTGTAATCATCTTCTTCTTTCGCATGGAAACAGTATCCATTAGTAATGTGGACATGTGCTCCTACTCCTTCGGCAAATCTCGCCAACGACGGGCTTCATTGTGCGACACATATTATCTCCTCCCTTCGCTTCTCGATTAAGTCATTAATAGACTTTTTGTCCCAATGGCATGTCGGAACTGTGACAGTGCACACTTGGGATTCCCAATTGTCGGTCCAGGACAGCTCGTCCGGTCTTATGACATGAGGGTGAACATACACCTCAAGTGCCTCATGCACGATGGCCATCTTTTTGTGATCCGTCGCTAGACTCAGCTCATAAGCCTCATAAGAGTCAGTAGCGTTAATGAGATCAATATCACTCTCCTCTCCTCTTTTTACATCATATATCACTCGCCGTGCGGCGCAATCAATCACAGCCCCCATCGCAGCCAATTGGTCATACGACAGTAATATTGATCCGTGGTAATCGGGGACGACATAAAGGTCCATGCGGTATACTCGTGCGGATTTTAATTTAAAGGTCAGTGTGATGATGCCAGTGATATCCGTCCGACTACTTACTCCCTTCAGAGTGCCCGTCAAATTTTTCATATTTCCGTCCACCCAGTCCCGGTGTCTATTCAAAAACTTCCGGCTGACAATATTAATATTCGCTATCGTATTATTACCAACTTTCAAATTATATAGTATTGTATCAAAAGTTTCACAAAAACAAAGCTCAGTATAGCATAAAGCAACTGGCCTCTGCCTATTATTTGCGAGGACAAGAACCTTGTGTTCTAAGACCTTAAGTCTCGCCTCTAAGTCTTTTGATTCCTCCTTCTCCTTTCTTTCTTTCTTTTTCTTTTTCTTTCTTTCTTTCTTTTTTTTTTTTTTTTTTTTTTTTTTTTTTTTTTTTTTTTTCAAGCAACAGGCACAACTGTGACCTTCGTGCTGAACCATACCTTTTTCTCTCTTCCCCTCTCACGCCGTCTGTTCCCCCTCCCGCGGCCTCATAGGCTTGTTGACCTGTTGGATTGTGGCAGGAGCTAGAGCTGGAACTGGAGCTAACCCACCAGCCGCCTTCTCCTCTACCCCATCCTCCACCTGAGGCTTAGCCGCCTCGACTGGTGGGTGGCAAGCCATCTTCCTCTTCCACCTCCTCTTCCACCTCCTCTTCCACCTCCTCTTCCGCCTCCTTTTCCGCCTCCTCCTTGCTTCCTCCTCTTCTTTTGCTCATTTCTTTTCAGAATAGCTTGCATGGCTTGTGCGATCTCGTCCTCGGGGCAGAACGAGTGCTGAATCCCCTACCGCATGATTAAAAGCACAAGGAGCCATTTCCCCTTCTTTAAGAGGGCCTGGCCTCCTAAGCTTGCATTCCCAGCCCGAGAAAAAACGGTAGCAAGCATCAGTTGCTTCTAAAATAAGACAACAGTGCGACGACAGTCAAAGTCTGTGCTGGCCGCTCTCTCTTCACCTCCTCCTCTCTCAGACGCAAGTAATATTAGTATAGGGCTGAATCGAATCCCAAAATGGATCCATGTAATACTATGAACGATACCAGCACCTCATACTCTTGCTCTGGATTTCATTGTCGTCCGTTGCGGCCAACAATGGAATCGATAGCAGCGTCGGAGCTTGTCTAACAAGACGGCCTTCGTATCGATATCTCTATTCTCAGAGGACTTAGCATAATGCGTGATGCCTCCTCCTCTTTCTGTCCTTCTCCTTCTCCAGGACCTTCTCCTTCTCTTTGTCCTTCTCCTTCCCCTTCTCCTTCTCCTTCTCGTTGACTTCTTTTGCTCCTCCTTCTGAATCTGTTTCTTCTTCTTCTCCTTCTCATCCTCTTTGTCCTCCTCCTTCTCCTCCTTCTCCTCCTCCTTATCCTTCTTCTCCTCCTCCTTCTCCTCCTTCATCTTCTCTTCCTTCTCCTCCTTCTCCTCCTCCTTCTCCTCCTCCTTCTCCTCCTCCTTCTCCTCCTCCTTCTCCTCCTTCTCCTTGACTTCTTCTCCTTGACTTCTTCTCCTCCTCCTTCTCCTCCTCCTTCTTCTCCTGCTCCTTAACTTCTTCTCCTCCTCCTTCTCCTCCTCCTTAACTTCTCCTTCTCCTCCTTCTCCTCCTCCTTCTCCTCCTTCTCCTCCTTCTCCTCCTCCTTCTCCTCCTTCTCCTCCTTCTCCTCCTGCTCCTTAACTTCTTCTCCTCCTCCTTCTCCTCCGCCTTAACTTCTTCTCCTCCTCCTTCTCCTCCTCCTTCTCCTCCTTCTCCTCCTTCTCCTTGACTTCTTCTCCTTGAATTCTTCTCCTTGACTTCTTCTCCTCCTCCTTCTCCTCCTCCTTCTCCTCCTTCTTCTCCTCCTCCTTCTCCTCCTCCTTCTCCTCCTCCTTCTCCTCCTCCTTCTCCTCCTCCTTCTCCTCCTGCTCCTTAACTTCTTCTCTTCCTCCTTCTCCTCCTTCTCCTTAACTTCTTCTCCTCCTCCTTCTCCTCCTCCTTCTCCTGCTTCTCCTTGACTTCTTCTCCTTGACTTCTTCTCCTCCTCCTTCTCCTCCTCCT
>WBZZ01006540.1:47500-75000 GCA_019918135.1 Paulinella micropora | reverse complement strand
ACTGAATCAAGGTATACCTTGCCTTACCAACTTGAAGGTATACCTTGCCCTACCAAGGTATACCTTGAATCACAGTATGAGCCGAAGGCAATCCACAAAACATTCTAACAGGGCTTGGCGCAAGATAATTAAGACTAACATAATTATGTCCGGCGGAAGATGAACAGGGCATAGCCCAAGATAATTAATACTAACATAAGGCGACATGAAGGGACTTGCTTACCATTTCATTTACAGCCAACGACAATCCTGTAAGAGAAGAAGCTAGTGGCTAGGTTGAGGAGAAAAACCTAGCCAGAACATATTTTTCTCCTCAACCTAGCTCTACTGTACCACGGCGCTGCTGCTTAACACCAACATAATTATGTCAGGCGCAAGATGATTAACACCAACATAAATATGTCTGTCATATCAGGTTGCAAGTATACCTTGACTAGTTCAAGGTATACCTTGACTACTTCAAGGTATACCTTGACTATTTCAATTGACTATTTCAAGGTGTACCTTGGATATGTCAGGTAAACATTGAAATATTTATGTCAGGCGCAAGATGATTAACACCAACATAAATATGTCTGTCATATCAGGTGCTTGTTGCCATGTCCGATGCTTCCGTAGTCTCATCGTCAAGCCTTACGGACAATGACAAGGAGAGCGCTTGCTCACTGGATAGTCACCAAAAGAAAATTCTTCATTCTTACTCCACTGCAAGCAGTGTCCATGCATTCGACTATAACTCAGTCAACTACTGAATGTACCTGGTGTGCGGAGCACAAGCGTCCAATTACACTTTTGAAAAGAAATTTAGCTCAACACAGGTGTTCTCACTTCCAGACTTTATTACAACGCATGAAAAGAACACTTCCAGATAAAATGGAAAAGGTAGCAAGATTGCGTTACCTTGACTATTCACATCAAACCTTCAAGTGCCGCAATAATACCTTGAATTCGTAAGGTGTACATTGAATTTATAAGGTATACCTTGAATTTGTAAGGTATACCTTGAATTCATAAGGTATACCTTGGCCCCCGTTGAACTCATACCTTGAATTCCTAGGGCCCGGGAGGCATACCTTGCTGTGACGGTAAGGGATCAGGTGACCGATCATGGTAATTACCTACATCAATTTCACAGTTCGGCAAGTATTAATATCAAAAAAATGTTACCGGAGCTTATCAAAAAACTTCTAAACAAAATTTTGGCTGGTACATTATTACTAGTGACTATTACCGGGTGACTGAAGTTGATATATAGTGTAACATATCATTTGTAGGACAGAAAAACTTATTATTTTTAAAAAATTAATATTCACGATTTAGTCATATGTATCTTCGTCCAAATCTACAACTTCTTCCTTTTCTTCTTCTTGTTGTTCTTGTTGTGCTTCCTCATATTCATCCAAATCTATAACTTCTTCCTCTTGTTCCTGTTCTTGTTCTTGTTCCTGTTCTTGTTCTTGCCTGTGATCTTCTTCTTGATCTTCTTCTTGATCTTGTTCTTGTCCTTCTTGTTCTTCTTCTTGTTCTTCTTCTCCTTGTTCTTCTTCTTCTTCTTCTTCTTCTTCTTCTTCTTCTTCTTCTTCTTCTTCTTCTTCTTCTTCTTCTTCTTCTTCTTCTTCTTCTTCTTCTTGTTCTTGTTCTTCTTGTTTTTCTTTTTGTTCTTCTTCTTGTTCTTCTTCTTGTTCTTCTTTTTGTTCTTGTTCTTCGTCTTCTTCGTCTTCTTCTTCGTCTTCGTCTTCTTCGTCTTCTTCGTCTTCTTCGTCGTCTTCTTCTTCTTCTTCTTCTTCTTCTTCTTCTTCTTCTTCTTCTTCTTCTTCT
Source organism: Paulinella micropora (assembly GCA_019918135.1). NCBI lineage: Eukaryota > Cercozoa > Imbricatea > Euglyphida > Paulinellidae > Paulinella > Paulinella micropora. Next base: position 73,182 of record WBZZ01006540.1, on the reverse strand, counting down.
TCTTCTTCTTCTTCTTCTTCTTCTTCTTCTTCTTCTTCTTCTTCTTCTTCTTCTTCTTCTTCTTCTTCTTCTTCTTCTTCTTCTTCTTCTTCTTCTTCTTCTTCTTCTTCTTCTTCTTCTTCTTCTTCTTCTTCTTCTTCTTCTTCTTCTTCTTCTTCTTGTCGGTTCCTCCTGTTTTCAATTTCTTGCCTCAATTCATCTGGCAAGAAATCGTCAGTTATCAGCTCCAAGAAGTAGAAAGAAGTGTCACTGCTCGGTTTAGGTGCCACGATGCACGGAATCTCCAGGAAGGTAATCGGCAAAAAAGTCAGAGACGGTTGCGCAGGTCTCATGTGACACAACCACAGCTGCTGGTCATGCGCACGCGCACGCAAGAGTTCAACTCTGGCCAGATCCCAGCTGTGCAAGTGGTATGCGACACGTGCATACCATTGTACGCTTGCACCATACCTCCAAGCGGTAGTCACTCCCCATGCACGTTCATTAAAAGTACCACTTACGTTCTCACGTGTCAAAAAGCACGTTCCACCCGCGAAGCGTTCAGTCCTCGAACTGCTGGCCATGCACCTCATCGTGTAGCCCTTGCATGTCATATGTCGTGCCAGTTCAATGTTCTCGTACGTCAACTGTGGGGGTGCCGGCAGCCCTGCACCCCCTTGTAATACTCTCCAGCACGAGTTGAAAAAATCCTGCAAGTCGGTGAGATGCCTAGGGCGAGTGCGGAAACGCGAGGGCAAACTCAAACTCGGGTTTTCGTTCATGTAGGCTGCGTTAAAGCTGCCAGTGCGCCGACCTGTTACAACACTACATTTTGACATCACGACTTGCGCTTCGATATCAGCTTGTGCCGCTCGTAAGCTTGGCAGTAATAGCTCTCCCGGAGCAACGGTCCAACGCTTCATAAATGTGTGTTCCATGTTCCTTAGAGTCTTGACTTGCTTCTTGAGTTCCCCTCCCTCACGTTCCAAACCAAATTCCTGCACTTCTGGTAAGGGTCCCAGTCCCGGAAATGCAGAAGTACCTTACAATAAAACGGATGCAGATAATAGGCGTGCTCTGTCTTGGGCAACCCGGCCGCGATCTCTACCACCTATGCATAATCATACATATCATCTCTCTCTCTCTCTCTGAGTCTCTCTCTCTCTCTCTCTCTCTCTCTCTCTCTCTCTCTCTCTCTCTCTCTCTGTCAAGGTATGCCTTGCCCGTCCAGGGTATACCTTGAAAAATCAGGGTATTCCTTGCAGAAAACAACAATAGTGTACCTGTTGAACGATAAAGTCCCCCAAGCCGTCCTCGGCCCTGCATGGTAACGTCCGCCGCATGCATAGCTTGCCGAGTGCAAACATCTGCTTGATTGTTTTCTTTTGCGGTAAGGCAAGACCGGGTTGCATATCATCGAAGATCCAACTGCAGTACTTCATAAAAATATGAGCGCTGGCAGTATCGAGTTTGCCAACATTTTTGTAAGGTGACCCAGTGCCGATTTGATCAGGAAGGGCCTTGATGCTCTTGAAACGTCTGCAAACCTCGTAACGACCTTTCTCGTCCAGCCCGAACGCAGTGTACAGATCGATGCAAGCTTGCACAGCTGCTTGTGCTTTATGATATTTCCTTTCAGATTCAATGGCTCGCAGGTAATCGCTCTGGCTCTCACCTCGTTTCTGCTCCCGCTCAACAAAAGGAGGCAACGGTTGGATATGTACTGCCTTGAGCGTGCATTTAGGATGCCAACGTGTGGTTGTTTGGATTAGATGGTCAAACATGTTGCCAATCAGATCAGACCCGGATATGTATCCTTTATCACATCATACAGGGGCACACCACTGAATGCGCGTGGATATTTGACCCCTGCAAATAAATATGCACTGCCTCTGAAAAGCCAGAAAATAAATTATGAGGGGCATGAAAAGGTAAGCAGGCATACCTTGAAAATGCAAAATATACCTTGAATAAGGCCGAGGTATACCTTGAAAATGCAAGGTATACCTTGGAAATACAAGGTATACCTGAACAAGGCCGAGGGATACCTTGAAAATGAAAGGTATACTTTGGAAATACAAGGTATACCCGGAGGAAGCCCATGGCATACCAAAAATAAATAAATAAATAAATAAATAAATAAATAAATAAATAAATAAATAAATAAATAAATAAATAAGTAAATAAGTAAATAAATAAATAAATAAATAAATAAATAAATAAATTAAAAAAAAACCACAAGCAAGTTCACGTACTGTATACCGTAACTATGAGCCGCCTTTTGCCCTGACGATTTACCTGCATTCAAGTGCTGCACTCTTGCTGCCTGGCGTTCGTGCCATGTATGTGTCTCAATATCTGGTGGACGCTGCAGACAATGGTTGCCATATTGTGGGTTCCTCCGCATGGGATGTTCGGCAGATAGAAACACTCGGAAGTCAGGCGTGATATATCGATCCAGAAATTTCGTAAACTGCATTCTGCATGAATGGCACGAATACTGTCCATTTCATGTTGCACCAGAAATTTTCTTGACACCTTGGCCGTCACCTGCCACGCCCAGCAAAATGACTCTGCAAAGCCGCTCTTCACCGTGTTTGTCCACACAAGGAAACGGATTAGCGAGGGATTCTAATGGGCGCGAAGCGGGGTCATGCTAGTACGCAGATCCGGTGGGAGGACGGGACCTCCTATGAGGCATCCTATCCACCATTGCAATTTCCGCTGCAACTTGTCGGGGGCAGCAAGGTTCCTGATCGTGTTAAGCCATACCGGATGGTTTGCACCAAACTTACCAAGTGTCAGAGGCAGTCCACCAGTACCAACTATGATCGGAACGGTGACGACTCCTGCAGGGGAAGTGGTGATTACCTTTTGCCTGTAACGGGGTGAACACTTGATGCAACAGTAACTAGCGGCTCCCACAGAATCGTCGGCATGTTGCACCACGTCCCGGTGGATGTCGTCTCATCCTACGGTGCCCACAAATGCTTGGACTTGGGGTTCCAGGGCTGCAACACATACACGTTCCCTGCGCAATGGATGCCCTTGTTTGCAATCCCCTGACGACTCCACGAATGGAGTGAGGCTGCAATCACGGAAGCACCTAATCCAGGCACACACTCACAGATACACTTTGTCTTGCTTGCGTACATAACAACACGGACCGTATGTACGTGACCACCTCTGGCCGCGAGGTCATGACCAAGCTATCTACCTATCTATCTATCTATTTATTTATTTATTTATCTATCTATCTATGTATCTATCTATCCATCTGTCCATCTATCTATCTATCTATCTATCTATCTATCTATCTATCTATCTATCTATCTATCTACCTATCTATCTATCTATCTATCTACCTATCTGTCTTTCTATCTTTCTATGTACGTCACCTTGATATTTCAAGGTATACCTTGGAATATCAGGGCATACCATGATATTTCAAGGTATACCTTGACTAGTTCAAGGTATAACTTGGCTATTTCAAAGTATACCCTTACTATCGCAAGGCATACCTTGGATATGTAAGGGAAACATTGAAAGGCTAAGTCCTTGCATGTCTATTTCTTCGGATGCTTGCATACTAACAACACACTTTGTCTTGCTTGCATACATAACAACACGGACCGTATGTACGTGACCACCTCTGGCCGCGAGGTCATTACCAAGCCATGCAGTCACTTCCAGGTGGCGGCTTGTTCGTGGGGTGTTACTACCTCTGTCAGCAAGGTCATTATGGCGTCCATCGCCTTGTACGACACTCGATGGACATGCATCAAGTGTAACAAACAAATTGCAATATGAGCCACCGTACTGGTCCACCTGTGGGCCCGGCCCTGTAACAAAGGGTTCACTGAGGATAGTGTCCACAGCAGCTAACGTCCTGGCCCGTTTTCCGCGTCCGTGCTGTGCTTCATCTTCGGGATCGGAGCCCGAGGATTCTGGCATGCTGTCCTGATCACTCGTCTCGGGACTGCTATCGTCTTCTTCCTCGCCTTGTTCCTCGTCTTCTTGCTCGCCTTGTTCCTCGACCTCTTCCTCTTCTATCACTGCAGCTTCGCCTTCCTCGTGAGCGTCTGGCCCATGCAGGTCTTGGTCTCCCTCACGTTCTTCCAGCGCTTGCACGTCTTGGTCTCGTTGGCCTGCAGCTTCGCCTTCCTCGTGAGCGTTTGGCCCATCCAGGTCTTGGTCTCCCTCACGTTCTTCCAGCGCTTCCACGTCTTGGTCTCCCTCACGTTGCTCTCCTGGGTTTCCTGGCTCTTTTTGCAATCCCTCGCTTTGGTCCTCGTCCTGTTTCTAAAACGTAAGCACAAAGGCATGAACAAAGCCATGATTACGGAGAAGAAGAAAAGGTACATCTCTGCTGAATGTACCTTTTCTTCTTCTCCGTAATCATTGCTTTTTTCATGCCTGTGGCGCTTACTGCTGTGACGTTTCCTTGTATTTCCTGTGCGTTTCCTTTTGTTTCCCGCAACACCGTGCTTCTTGAGGTGTTTTCTCCTGGCAACACAGAAGTCAGACGTGGGAGTACCAAGTACAACAGATAATTATAGCAGTCACTGAGGAAGTATTAGGGAAAACACAACAAGAAATACTAGAAGGTTGTAGGCACTCACATCATGGAATATGAGATGCGGCGGCTCCCACCGCATTTACTGCACTGGCATATGGAGGATCCTTGTTGCCTTGCCTTGCGTTTGGCAAGTACCAGGGACATCCGGGCTGCGAGAGATACAGAGAGAGAGAGAGAGAGAGAGAGAGAGAGGGAGAGAGAGAGATTTTAAGGTATACCCTACCATTTACTTAAGGTATACCTTACCTTTTTATACCTTGAATTTGGTATGAACAATACATATGTACTTGTGCGTGTGTGTGTGTGTGTGTGTATGCGTGAGAGAGAGAGAGAGAAAGAGTAATGGATGTTATATATATATATATATATATATATATATATATATATATGAAGAGTAATGGATGTTATATATATATATATATATTTACTTAAGGTATACCTTACCTTTTTTAAGGTATACCTTGAATTTGGTATGAACAATACTTGTGCGTGTGTGTGTGAAAGAGAGAGAGAGAGAGAGAGTAATGGATGTTATATATATATACATATATATATATATAAATATATATATATATATATAATATATATATATATATGAAGAGTAATGGATGTTATATACATACATACATACATACATACATACATACATACATACATATATATATATATGTGTGTGTGTGTGTGTGTGTGTGTGTTTGTGTGTGTGTGTGTATACATACACACACACACACACACACACACACACACATATATATATATATATATATATGATTATTTATGTTGGATAGACATGTCTATGTTGTATATTATAAAACAAGCATTAGAAACATAAAAAACCAACATAGGACACATCACAAACAGACATTCAAATATATCAAAAACATAACTTTGTTTTACAAAAAACGACAAACTGAGCACAATAAGAGAGATTTAGACAAAATAACGACAAAAACACCATTTTATTCCATAAAATTGTATATATTACTTTGTATATATGGTTTTTGTCGTTATTTTGTCTAAATCTCTCTTATTGTGCTCAGTTTGTCATTTTTTGTAAAACAAAGTTATGTTTTTGATATATTTGAATGTCTGTTTTTGATGTGTCCTATGTTGGTTTTTTATGTTTCTAATGCTTGTTTTATAATATACAACATAGACATGTCTATCCAACATAAATGATTACACCCCAAATGGGGGGGGGGGTAGGGGGGAGATACACATGAACATACAAAAGAAAAATATTTTTTGCGACACTGCGACAAAAAAGTGAAATTCTGTCGCAACTCCTGCGACACTGCGACAAAAAAGTGAAATTTTGTCGCATGGTGATATTCGCGGAAATAGAATTTTCTAGAATTTCCTTTTTGACCAAAATTCGTGGCATCGGCTCAGCCATAACGATATTATTTTAGAATTGAAGGGTTTTTAAGTATTCAACATTTGGATCCGTTTGCTTCTCTTGCGTTATCTGCTTGAGAAATTCTTCTTTGTATTTATCTACTATTTTCTTATTAGTGTCCCTGTATTTCTTTTGTTGCTCTTGAATCTTATCCTTATTTTTCTTGTAATATTCCCGTCGCTGTTTATTTATCTTGTCCCTGTTTGCTTCTCTATATATTTTTTTTCGTTCTTTTATCTTTTCCCCATTATTTTCTCTATATTTTTTTTGATATCGTTGCTGTTTAGGATCAGGGAGGTTGAACACCGCCTTTATCTCCTCTATGATGGTACTCATTGATATATAAACACGATGTATAGTATGCTTAATATGTAATTCAATGAGCAAGCGCGAGGATGAATATAAGAGCAGGGCGAGTGATAATACCTTCTCCTGTTGCTGTCCAACCCCATGGTTGGCCGTGTCCAAGTCGTTTTTTTAAGGGTTGGACACTTTTTCCTTATTACATTTCAATATTTATTATATAATTCTTCTTCGTATTACACATTTTTTATATTGTCCAACCTGTCCAACCTTTTATTAACTTTTTCAGAATTTTTCTTTGTCCCCCGATTTTTACAGGGACAAGTAAAAATAAGTTTCGCGGGGTTGGACGTTGGACAACCTTGGACACGATTAATACTAACACGATTTTGTCTCTCTCTGTTGCTTAATAGCACTCTCAAGTGTCCAAGTCACCAAACGACGATTTTCAGCGTGTTTCTAGCGCGGGGTGGATTTTCTATTTAAAATAATTAAAATAATATAATTATATATATAATGCCGAGGACACCTCAATTCACCAAGGAAGAAATCGTTCAACGGAGAAGGGAAAGGGCGAAAGCATTTTTGAAGGCGCATCCTGATAAGAATAGGGAAAATGCGAAGGCATACTATTATAAGAATCAAGAGAGAATAAAATTAATGCGGAAGGAGAAATACGAAAAACAAAAAGCCGAATTACTTGAATTAAGGGCTTTTCGTAATAGTATGTTAAACAATATATAATTTATTTTATATATAAAAATATATACACTATTATATAAACCATGGACACCTCTCACCGCCGATCGTATTGGACATATGAAGACTTACAACTCCATTTGGATTACGTGAATGGAAGTTATGTTCTAAATCTAGTCAATGCCGTTTCGTTTCTATCACCCGATGGAAAGTGGAACACGGCCGACTGGAAACTTATGGAAAGTATAGAAAAAGGGGAAGAAAAATATTGTTGTTGCTCACACGAGATTACGAAGAATTACATCATTAAAAACGTAAAAAACGGGAGCGAAATGGTGCTAGGCTCTGAATGTATCAAGCGGTTTAAGAACGATAAAATGAACGAAGACTTATCATTGCTCATTCGCACTCTTGACAATCCAAACATTAAATTTTGTTGTTATTGTGATAGCAATAGGGCAATTCCAAAAACGATTGCGGAAAAGTATCCGAACAGAGACAAGTATTATCATAAAGCCTGCTTAATAAATAGATTGAAGCATTGCGAACATTGCGGACAATACAAAGGATTTATTCCCTGTGGGTGCTTGAATAAGTAAGAAAAGAAACAAGTTGTTTTTTTTTGTCATAACGATATATAAAAAAATCTAATTACCTATTAAGGACAATGATATACATGGATATATGGATATATAGAATAATTAATTTATTTTTATAAAAATATCCGAGCGACTATATACCATGACCGCACCGACACTGACCAACAACCAATGGCATTACAAACAAGAAGAAGCACTGAGAGATAAACCACAAGATGCGGTTCTTATCAAGTGGGGGAATAAACAATTTACCACTATGCCATGCCAAGAGGATTTCATTGAACTGATTGAAAACACGCCCGATGACCAAAAGCAATACTATGAAGTATTAATGGAAAACAAACCCCAACGAATGTTTGCCGACATTGATGGCGATGAATTATCAATCACACGAGAAAAAATGTATGAGCGGTGGAACATGCTTATGGAAAACGTATTTGCTAGTGTAGGCTTGAAGTATAATCCCAAAAAAGCCAAATACTTGGACACAAGCAAGAATGGTAAAATGTCGTGCCATTTTTTTTATGATAATGGCTTAGTATTTAAAAACTGCGAAACACAAAAAGAGTTTTGGAAGTATGTAGAAGTAGTGATTGAAAAAGATTATCCCGACCTCTGCTTCACGTTTGAACGAGCCGACAAGAATATTGAGTTGCGAACCATACTTGATATTTCCGTCTATAACAAAAACAGGGCTTTCCACACTATCTACTCTCATAAAGAGGATAGCGACCGCGTTTTGCTTCCGTATTCATATACCCCAAAAACAAACATATTGAAACTGCTACAAGATGTAGAAATTGACGATTATCTGATTATGCGCCCCGATGACAATACATTTTACGAAGTCAAAATCCCCGAATATACAACTTTGAAGCGATATCAACATATTACATTGGACGAAATACGCGAAATTATACTCCGCAAAATACCAAATGTAGAAATTGTTGAAATAAAGCAGAGAATGTTTGTTTTAAAAACCATAGGGACACGAGTATGTATTATAAACGGAGAAGAAAATAAAAGCGATAATTGCTATGTAGTATGGAGAAGAGACGGGCCGTATTTCTACTGCCACGATAGCACTTGCGAGGGTAAAGGTATGAAAATTCACGAATTATCACCCCCTATCGTCCGCAATATCAACACGATTGATGACCTGCGCCGACTTGCCAGCGAATGTAAAAGCATACCAAAACTCACAGAGTTGTTGGATACTGCTTTGGCGTGGATGAATAATTCATACACTTTTGCTAACTTGGCAAAGCCGACTATAATTGAAGAATATGTTGATTCAAAAGGCAAAAAGGTATTTCGCTACAAGACTGAATCAGCAATGGAATCATTCTTCAAAAACAAAAGAGTAAAGACCAATGTATCAAAAGAGGACTGGATAGCACTAGGTAAAAACCCCGCCAATTTGAACGTTGTTGATTTGTATGAAATGTGGACTAAGCACCCGCAAAGACGCGAAGTAAATGACGTAATCTTTGACCCCAAGGCATACTTTGATAACGACAAACAAGGATTTTATAACTTGTTTAAGGGTTTTGAAATCCCAGCGGACACATTAGAAGACGTGAAATCATTCACGGCAGAAGAAGAAAAAAATGAAGCATTCTTTCAACATATCCTAAACAGATGGTGCGGGGGAAGTCAGGACATATATAAAAAGGTGCTTGATATGTTTGCGAGCATTTACCAAAAGCCGTGGCAAAAACTACACTTATCATTAGTTTTGACAAGCACTGAACGAGCAGGTAAGGGTATTATTCTTGAAATATTCAAAGACATAATTGGTGCCGATTATTACTTCCAGCCGTCCGACGTTAGAGAAATATTAGGCGATTTCAATGCGCAAATCGCAAAAGCAATCGTAGTATTTATGGACGAAATGGTATGGGGTGGTGATAAAGAACGAGCGGGAACAATTAAGAAACTCGTATCAGAAAACACGCTCACTCTTAAACAAAAATATTTACCAAATCTAACATTAGAAAATATGTTATTCTTAGTCCTTGCTTCAAACGAAGAATGGGTAGTGCCAGCGGGCACCACAGAGCAACGATGGCTAGTCCTTGAAGTGTCTGACGAACTGGCACTCATGAAATCAGACGAAAAGAGAAAAGTGATTGCGGATATTAGATCTATTGACAGGCAACGACTGGCAAAGTTTCTTCTTGAACGAGACCTCAGCGAGTTTAACGACCGCGAAACAATCATTACGAAGGGGCTACGAGAACAAAAAGTAAAATCCCTTTCAAAGTTGAGAAAGTGGTGGTTGGATTGCTTGAACTTGGGATATATTACAAACCAATTTTCAGGAATTCGTTTTGGTGAAGAAGTTTCAAAAGAAGAATTGTATGATGTGTATAAAGCAAATGCGAATGACCCGCACACTTCGCGAGTCAGTTTCTGGACTAGTCTTAGAAAACTGATGCCAAGTATGGTAGAAAAGAAGAAAACGATGGAAGCAGGTGCGCGAGTTAGATACGTGGATTTACCAACATTAGAAGAGTGTAAAAATCAATGGAAGGTTATTTATGGTGATAATGAATGGGCTTTTGACGATGACGATGACGATGACGAATAAACAATATAAAAAAACGGATTTTTTTTTTTGTTGTGCTTATATATAACATGCCATCAACCAAAGGAGAGTATCTGAGCCAAATAGAAAAATGGACTCATTTAAGTAGCGACATAAAACTGCCAACAAGCAAATCGCTCAAAACTGAAATTGTCGCATTTTACGAAAAATACCGACCCGAACAACCCCCGCAGAGTGATAATGTTGAAGTTGTATTGCCCTCCGTTGATACATTGAAGAAGGTAGTTTTAAATGACGAACCAGAAGAATTTACGCCTTTTAAAGAAAGTGATTTGAAGGAAACTGGTATTACTGAAATCAAGGCCAACGTAGGAGAAGAATTGGCGAAAAAAGAAATGCCAGTTTTAGAAGCAAAAGAGGAACCTGCGCCAGTTAGGGAAAAGAAAACACCGATTAAAGCAAAGCGGAATCCGCCCGAGAGCGGGTATAGTTGCTATGAAATAATAACGGCACATTTGAAAGTATCAAAAGACCCGTTTAATTTCTTGTATATGAAAGTTGAAGACCGCACCATAATGCAGGAGGATATGAAGAAATGGCACGAGAGTAGATACGCACACATACCACCAGACCAACGCCCCATTCTTAAATATGGTAAGTTCGATTATAAGACGTTTTTCCGCGATGTCTTATCTCAACACGAGGGCAAACTCACGACATTAAAAGATATGTATGACAGGTTTCATGTGTAAGAGGCAGTTAGTGCTATGTCTCTCATCACATCGATATTAAAATATAATGGTTTAAAAGATACATAATCCGCAGATGCCGTTTTATAATATACTTCCAATGTTATTGGAGCATCTGTCGCATATGTCAATAAAACCTTATTAGTCGTATTTCCAGAAATTCGTATTGTTGTATTATTGGTGGTATCCGCGGGATTTGGACAAGTCATTAACCATATCATTTTCATTTGAACTCCGTATCTTTGAATTAGCCATATACAATCAAAAGACTTATACTCAATGGCGGTTGTATAATTTAGCACTTCGCTGTAAAAGTCATCAACATTGGTTCCGTCCGTTTTATGAAACCAAAACTGAAAGGTTCCTATTCCAGACGGGGCGGGCAAATTCAAAGACCCGCGAAAAGCAACTTTAATGAAATAACCATATCCTAAATTAGATATTGTTTTGCTACCATAACCGCCCGTGCAAAGAGTAGTGAATGTGGAACTTTCCATCCACGACCTAAGATCAAGGCCACGCTTCTTTGTTGATATCTGATACTGGTTATGTGTCAATTAATAACGAATACGATTTACCATTGGCGGACGGCACGGCTAATCAAGTATTAAAAACAGATGGGTTAGGCAATACTTCATTTGCTACATTAACTTCAAGTTATATAAGCGACTTTGAATTAGATAAATTAAGTGATGTAGTCATAACGGCTCCAATCGCCACCAATAGTTATCTCACATATAATTCAATAAACTGGGTAAATAAAACATTTCCAATAAATGTGGATGAATTCGGCAATATTAGTATGGGCGGTAATTTGAATATAACAGGAGTTAATTTACTAAATACCAAAGATGTTGATACTTGGATATCAGAGCACGAAGACAGTAATGATAAAGTGTCCGCGGATGGTTCAATTAATACACACAGCGATGTTTTAATTACAGGCACACCCGCCGATAACCAACTACTCATTTATAGCACGGGGCAATGGCGTAATACAAACTCTCCATTTCTTAGATTGGATGGTCTTGCTATGATGTTTGGAGATTTAAATATGGGAGGTTTTAATGTAGTAAATGTAGGCAATGTTGATGGTATTGATGTTTCCGCCCTTGATAGTTCCGCGGTTAAACTAACAGGAGACCAAACCATAACAGGGAATAAAATATTTACTACTTATTTGGGTGTAAAAGATTCAAATCCATTAAACACTGGTAAGTTATTCTTCAATTACAACAAATAATATGGGTTCTATTTATTCGTCGGAGGTAGGTGGAGCAACGGGATATCCACTATCTATTGTCGGTTCAACCATAACACTCGCTCCAACAACAGGGGGTGGAATAACATTGACGAGCAATGTTTTAAATTTTAACAGCACAACAGCAATCAGCGGACTTCCAGCACCATTCTATGACACCGATGTTTCAACAAAAGCATATACCGATACGAAACTAGCAAAGGACGGCACAACGGCTATGACTGGCAGTTTAAACATGGGCGGTTTTGCGATTACGAATGTAGGTAATGTTGATGGTGTGGATGTTTCTGTTCTTGACACTTTAGTCGTCAAACTAACAGGAGACCAAACCATAGCGGGTATTAAGACATTCAGCAACGCAATAACCGCAAATGTGGGGATAACAACGACAACATTAACAACAAGCGACAATGTGGTAGTAGGTGCTGGAAAAAGTGTTTTCATAAATAGAAGTGCTCTCGCCAACAATAAACTGGCTTTGTACGATAATGGATCAAATTCAACGACTGGATTTTATGGTTTAGGTATTGCTAGTAATACATTGATTTATAATGTTAATACTTTTGGTGATAGCCACGTGTTTTATTACTCTGGGATAAATGAACTATTTAGAATTGCTAATGCTGGAATTACTGCTTCAAAGGCGATAACGGCAAATGCGGGAGTATCAACAACCACATTAACGGCGAGTGGGGCGATAACAGCGAATGGCGGACTAAATATGGGAAACCAAAGCATAACAAATGTAAATCTTGTTGATGGTGTGGATGTTTCTGTCCTTGATAGTTCGGCAGTTAAAACCTCAGGAAACCAAACCATAGCAGGAATTAAGACATTTAGCAGTGCCCTTGAAATAACAGGAAATTCAACGAATGCGACAACAAAAGGAACATTCGTGGTTTTTAACTCCACAGCCAATATAGGAACTATCGGATGCCTTGATATGGGCACGGGCGTAAATTATAACTTTGAAATAAATGCGAAAAAAATAAGTTTCATTATTGATGGGGCGATTGTCGGTTGGGTAAATGCTTCGGGGCTAGATTGTAATAGTAGCAAAATAGCCAACCTTGGAACTCCGACATTAGCGACGGACGGAGCGACAAAAGGGTATGCGGACACATTGGACGGGCAAAATGTAAAACTAACAGGAGACCAAACAATAACGGGAATTAAAACATTCAATGGAACGAGAACAGAGATAAAATATCTAACGCTAACAAACACTGCGGATTTTAATAATGTGGATATCACTAATGGAGGAAATATAACATATAATGGGGCGAGGATATTAAACCAAAATGGAGGAGATATATTCTTTTCACAGACATCAGGAGATTATCAGTATTTCTTATTTACTCTAAATACCGCTACAAGTGGAACCGCGAACCAACGAGGTTATGTATTTACGAATGTAGCATCTGATGTAAAAGGGGCGGCTTTATATTTCAAAAATTTTGGATAATAAAAGTGCTTCGTCTGACATTGTCCGTTTTAACAATGCTGGCGGTATGCGGTTTTATGGTGCCTTAGATATGAACTCAAACAATATAACAAATGGAGGAACAATAACTGGAACGACAATTACTTCAACCGCGGGTATATCAACGACGACACTAACGGCAAGTGGATTAATAACGGCAAACGCGAGTATATCAACAACAACGGCAACCGCAAGTGGATTGATAACGGCAAATGCTGGGATATCAACAACAACAGCAACCGCGAGTGGATTAATAACAGCAAACGCGGGAATATCAACAACAACGGCAACAGCAAGTGGATTAATAACGGCAAATGCGGGGATTACATACACAGGCACACTATCATCGGCATTAGCATCAACTAATGGGGCAAAAATAGCAATTCAAGGACAAACAGACGGGACGAATGCGAGAGGAATATTTGTATGGGATGCTACTGATTCAAACTGGGAGATTTATATGTCTCAGTCTGGGAATAATAGGTCACTAAGTGGAGGAACAGCACCAGCAGGAGGAGGTGGAGGATTAACTTCTTATGCTATTAGATTTAGAGTGAATGGTTCTTCAACTAGTGGGTTCATATGGGAGAATAATTCAAATACTGCTTTGATGTCATTAAGAGCAAGCGATGGGCAGTTATGGGTATTGTCTAATCCAATTCAATATTCAGACAGGAGAAAAAAAGAAGATATAAAGGAATGTTTAGGCTTAGATTTTATTAATAAGTTAAATCCAGTTTGCTATCGTATGATTGATGACAACAAGAAATGTAGGACTGGCTTAATAGCACAGGAGTTAGAAGAAATACTAACAGAAATGGATATACTAGATTTTGGCGGTTTTATAAAAGAAACAATTATGGTTCCCTGTCCAAAGCAAAGAAAAGAATACGAATTGAAAGGTGTGAGTGTTAATCCAGAAGATGTTAAATGTATTGATAGTGGTGATGTCGGTTATGGTATAGGTTATTCAGAGTTTATCGCAGCATTAATTAAGGCCGTTCAACAATTATCAGAAAAGGTAGTTAATTTAGAAAAAGAAAATAAAAATCTTATGAATATACTACAAGACCAAGCAAATCAATTGGCAGAAATCCGAGCAGTCGTTTTTGATAATGTCAAATAATACAACCAGACTTCACAGACCACCACCTATTATGGATATGGATGGCGAACTAACTCCCGAGTTAAAATCTCGCGTTTTGGATATTGAACTAAAGACAGAAGAGAAAAAAATTGACAATGAAATTGAGAACGAATGGAATTGCTGTATGTCAAATAAGAAAACCGACAGCAGAATGATTAAATATTTATTTCAAATGGGTGTCATCGTTGCCATTATAGCCCTTTGTATAGTTAGGCTATCTGAAAAGAACTTGCCTTGTGAGGTTGCTAATACTTATGTCGGTATTTTGACTTTACTCATAGGAATTTGCCTGCCTTCACCAAGTTCTGGGGGTGGTAAGAAGTAAATCACAAATTATCACATTCATATATATGTGTCATATACCATCTATTATCACCCGCACACATCAAAGGCAGTGCCTCATCAAAACTACGACACATATTATTTCCGTTATTTATGAAAACACACTTAAATCCAGTATCTACCCCTTGCTTTATACAATAAGCTCAACTCTCATTCTTTTTTTCTGAGTATCGCGAGTAAAAGTCGCAGGCAGTCCGCGACATAACCGAGCACACGAATAGCAATATTAATAACATATATTATAATATTCATAATTTACCAAAGTAGGTGATACGCAATATGCGGGTTGATTTTTGTTTAAATATGCGGCTTTCCATCCTTTGTTTTAATTGCTTGATGTCTGGCACGATAACTTTCCCGTCTGTCCTCGTCTTGATGTTTGGTATAATCTGAATAACCAGATGCGCCGAAGTTGATGAGACGGCCGTTATAGACGACATAATACTTTTTTCCTTTCACTTTACTCTCGCCGAAGTCTGTCGCGCCCAATGACAAGGCTTTCTCTCGTAGCCCCATTATATATTATCTTTCTCTTTAATTACATTATTATAAATTGCTTCTCGTTGCTTATCTGATAGCGGTAAGCGGTAAAGGATATTTTCAGGTTTTCTAAAAATGTTGGGGTTTCTATTCACTAAGTTCTGAGTGATGCGGATTTGGTCAATTTCCTTCCCTAGCCTTTCCAACTCTTCAAGTTGTTGCTCGTCTTTGCTTTTTTCTTTTTTATTTTCCATCCTATATAATAGTGGACAAAAAATGCCACACGAAAAACCATTTTTTGCGTATTATAACGAAATTAGACGCGAACATAAGTATTTGTTGGATGAAGCAGACCAATTTTGGATTGATGACGTTAATGAAGGTATCAATAATCAAGCCCTTGAGAGGCTTAGAGAGGATAGATTGTTGGATGCTTCAACAAGAGGGGGAAATACTATGGAGGATTTGAAAGATAGGATTAGTGCGTTGGATAATAAGCGAAGTATTTATGTAAATATGAATTACGATGAACTGAAAGCACACCTCCAAGATGACGGCGTTGATATGAAAGAATTTGAAAGAAAACACGGAACTGCCCCCATGAACGAACAAATGATTGAAATGCGAAAATTAGCAATGGCTACCGATAAATATGATATAACGCACATAGAAGACAATATCCAGCAAATGAAGCGTGATATAGCACAATTGGTAAAACAAGAATATAAAGAAGAAGACTTAAAACGATTAACCGATAAGGGTTTAACGTATATGAAAAACAAAGGCAAAGCGGATAAAATTCGCGTAATACGAAGGGAGGATAGAGCGCAAGCGGAGCAGGATTATAAGGAATGGAAAGAAAACCGAGAAGAGTGGGAGAGAAAACACCCAGATGATGCTTTAATAGAAGCACAGATAGGCGACGAACACAAGATGCTTGTGCCACGAATAGGTAATGACCCCCGAAGTGCAGAAAGATTTGTTAATGCTATTATTAGAAGTATTCAGGAGATAATTATGAGTCCCAGACTTAACAGATTACTTAACCTTGCTACAGGTGTTGGGAGATATGGTGCGAAAAGGATAATATGGGGGCAGGTATTGAGATTAATTGCCAACAATCCACAACTACGTGCGATGAATGTTGGATTACTTGGAAGAAGAAGATCAGATGCTTTAAATACCCTTTTGCTAGCACTAGCAGGAAATGAAGCGCCAGAGAGATTGGGTTTGCCTTCGCCTAATCCTCGTTTAATCGCAAGCGGACAACAAAGAATAGGTGATTATATGTTGAAGGATATGCTGACAAGATTAGGCATACACGTATCAACATTGTTCGCATGGAATACATTTAAAGCAGGCGTTGAAACTACTGCCAACGTTGCTTTTGGCGCATTTCTACATCACATATACATCACATGGTCTGCTCAACCAGATGCTCTCATTAAGTTGGAAGAAGAACGAATTCATACCGAGGGAAGTAATTATAATGGTGGGGGCACACGAGTGGAAAGCCGTCTTCAATTAGAAGATAGAACTCGTGGCAAATTTCCTTACATTCTCCCAGCAGATGCTTTGGACTTAGTTGCTTTTGAACATGATTTATTGTATGCTACTGGTGATAAAAATGTCCAAAACTTCGCCGACCAACGATACTTTGAAAGTATTACCAATATGAGCGATTATCTAACGAGTAATGGATTGGCTACGGCCGAAGTTGCTAAAACTATTTCTGACAATTACAATTCAATGCTCTCAAAAGCATATCTAAAATGGCATTACAAGCACAAGTGAGAGTCCGCAGTGGAGTATCATATTTGGACGCAATGAAATTCTGGAAAACTATTAAATTAACACCTCCAGATGCGAAATACAATGCTTTTATACACAATGTAGACCGAACATTAAATTCTATGATTGGGGTTATGAATAATGTGGGCAGTTTTGATAAAGACACTAACTTTAAAGTAAAAAAAATGGCCAATCCTGCTACATTCAGCAAACAATATGAAAACTTAGTAAATTCGTTTAATCAAATGGTGAAATCACAAGAAAAAGCGGATGGTGTGAAAGGATATTCTCTTATCGCACCAGCAAATGAAACTACAATTAATAATTTTATAGAAAAAATAAATACACAGAGCATAAAAGATATTCCACCAAGTATAGAAAAAGATATAAATCTTCGTGTTGAAGTCCCGATCGCATACTCAGACGATATGGTAGTAGCACCCAATTTTGATTCAATCGGACTGGGCAATAACTTGACTATACTTGATGATAAAGGCGCCCAAACGAGGCACTTAAAGGGATTTGTTAAATCGTTGAGAGCGAAGACTGGAAAGAAAATTAAACTTTCTAATTATGACGATCCAAAAGTTGGATGGGAAGAGGCCATCAAACAAGCACTAAATCAAGGTGCTAGTATATCAGACGTAGCAGATGCGGATGATATTTTGGATAAGAGAATTTACGAAGAAGTGAGGGGTAAATTGACACCAGACCAAATGAAGCAATTAGAGGATTTAGAATTGAAGGATAGTCAAGTTGAAAAAACTAATCCACCGCAAGCAACACCAGCACCGCAAACCATGCCACCGCAAACCATGCCACCGCAAACTCAACCACCGCAAACCATGCCACCGCAAACAACACAAGCACCAGCACCACCAAATCCACAACCAGAGTATGAAGGAGGTGTTTATAAAAGTGGAACAAAACAGGGACTCCCATTCTGGGAGGAGAAAGTTAAAGATGAAAAACTTAAAGAAATGATGAAAGAATACAAAGTTTCAGATGACCCAGATCCAGCAACAACACCAAATCAAGCAATGGTTGATAGTATGAGAAGTATTGACCGATTGGTTGATAAGATTATGGGGAAATCTCCCGCCGATGAAAGAGAAGATATGTTAGCACTTATTCGTTTTCTAATGCCAAGCGACCAAAATGGAGGTATCGGCACTTCGCAAACAAACCCACTTATTAAAGGCAACGAACTAAGACGCGATCGCATGCTAGACACCAAGAATGATTTTGAATCACTAGATAACACACGTTATGGCAACACAAATAATCACTTTATGTTGAATAGATACAATAGAGCAGTCATCCAGACCAGAATGAAAAACAAAAGAGAGTTTCCAAAAATGAAACGAAAACTAACGAGAAATTTCCCTGCTGAAATCCCGCGACAAGTCCAAACTCGTCCAGAAAGAAAGGATTTTAAACCGCTCGTCAATCCTCCAAGTAATTACGCTTTTGGTAGTCCTTACTCTCCTTATTTCTATAATTACGCTTCACCACCCCAACCATTTGGCGCCGAATATGATAATTATAGATACAATCCAAACTATTTTCAAAACCCATAATATAAGATATCTTATAATATAAGAAAAGTTGATTTAAATTAAATCAACTTTAGATGCCTAAATCTATACGTAAAGGATTAATAGCAAACAAGTTGCCACGAAAAACACTTTTGAAGCAGAATCTGGAGAAAACCAATATAGAAAAAGCGCACGAGGAATTTACCATTGACAGGCCAGTAATAACAGAGTTAGATAGCAAAAAACCGCCCAAATTTCACAATGACTTGGAAATACAACCAATTAAAACACAAAGAGATTGTATTGAATTGCTCCCTATTCAAAAAGAAGGAATATTGCCAGCAATGGGAACTATGGTTAATTATATGTGCGAGCACTGGTGGAGGCAAATCAGTTATGATTTGTAATCTACTCGCCAAAAAGAACATGTTGAAAGGTTTTTATGATAGAATAGTAGTCTTTTGCTTAAGTCCGTGCCCGATTTTAGGAGACACTCTCAAGTTAAAAAAAGAAGACATAATCAAAGAAGATAGGCCTGAGTTAATGAGAGAAATATTAACTAAACAAAAAGAACTGATTAAAACTAAAGGGTTTAAGAAGGCACCAAAGATATTATTGTTGTTGGATGACATTGCGCAGAGTAAAACCTTTCTCAAATCAGAAGTGCTTACTGAGTTGTTTTTCGCTTCAACACACGCGAAGGTGTCAGTCTGGGTAGCAACTCAGAGTTATACACAACTCCCACGAAGAATAAGAATTAATTGCCATTGGATGATTATTTTTTATGGAGTAAGGAGAAGCGAACTTGACAGACTGGCGGATGAATTTGAAAGCCCTTTTCTCACTAAAAAAGAATTTTACAATATGGTTAAATATGCCACGGCAGAACCTTATTCATTTCTAGCAATTAACAATACTGCTAGTGATAGAACAACCCAGTTTAGAAAGAATTTCTCTACTATATTACGATTAAATAAGGATAGAGATATGACAAACCTGTAAAAAAAATTAAATTAAATGGTTTTTGTTTCGCCATAATATATGACATGACGGAATCAACTAAATTATACAAGACGTGCTATCAACAAGCAATTGCTATTTGGTATAAACAAAATGCGCAAGGAAAATTCGTAACAATTCGTAAGGGATCGCCCGAATACTTAGCAGTAAAGACGATAGAAGCGGATATTAAGAGTGGCAAGATTAAGTGTCAATTAAAACCAAAAGTAAGCAAGGGGAGTAAGAACAATGAACAGCAACTAGACCAAATGCCAGATGAATCATTAAAAAGAAAAATACCAGACATAGAATCGGCAAAAACTTCATTGCCTAAACCAAATGCCAAACCTATTGAGATGTCTCCAGCACTTAAGATTGAACAATCCTTACCCAAATCTGTCAATCCCACTCCTGTTGCCGTGCCGAACAAACTACCACGACGCCAGCAAGTAAGATAGAAGCAATTGAAGATGCTTCTAAGGAGACTCCGCCAACTGAAAAGGTTGCCGAAACTAATGACATTGATGTAAATCAAGCCATAGCGGATTTAAAGAAAATGAAAGAGGAAAGAATTACGCACCAGAATTTACAAATTATGAAAAAAATAATTAATGGTAATTGATGAAATAATATATTATGCGGATATTTATATATTCGCATTTATATAATGATTAAAAACTCAAGTGCTTCAAAACGTTTGCCAATTGACTTTATTAAGAAGATAAATGAAGCAAACCGACCAAAAAGTGATGGGTTTCAACTAAACCAGTTTGAATTGTGGAGTAGTCATGGCGCACCGTTAGTTAATCAGCCACTGACAGAATTTGGCGATCTTGTCCCGTATGAGAAGAGCACTCTTCAAAACGCATTAACAGACATTTCTGATAAAAAAGAAAATGCGGATGTTGTTGATTTGGACACTGCTGTTAGCAGTTTGGCTTATTTAAAGAAAGCAGTTGAGAATGCTGAGGCAAGAGAGTTTCAATTGACTTCACCACAAGACACAAGACTTGACAATATACAAAAATCAGTTGATTTTATTAAACAATCCGTTTCAGGTGAATAAATAATTATTTTTAATTTCTATTATTATTTTTTTAGTATAGTAGCATTGTGAATTTTATCACCTCACACCCACACACAAATATGGAAAAAAAGGAGATTGAAGTTACTGAGGAGTTGATGACCCTCAACAACCTCAGATATGAGTTTCCAGCAAGTCTGGCGCTCTCTGAACAGGGAAGTAGCTTTAAGAAGAACTTCGCTGACCAGCAGACTTACAGCAGTGCGTCGGGAACTGAAATGATTTTTACATTACAAGCAAGCACTGATTTTGTTTATGGGAAGAATTGCTATTTGTCGTTTGACATTAAAGCAGATGGTGCTGATACTAAAGCAAATAACGATTGTGCTATTGGTTTTCAAAACACACCAGCAACCGCTATTTTTGAACGATTTTTGCTAGAAAGCAAGGATGGTAGCGAACTTGAACGAATTGAAGATTTGAATAAATTGGTGAGAAATATTCTCCCGTGGCATTATCCTTTTGATTATCGCAGGCAAGCACAGATGGCGGGACAGAGAGAAAATGTTGAAGTTAATGCTAATATTACCGACACTTCAGTTACTAATTTTGCCATTAACACTCCTACGGCCGTTGGCACTGGCCAATATTTGAGAGTTTGTATTCCTCTCCATTACTTTTCGGGAGTGTTTAACGAAGAAACTCTTATTCTTCCCTCTCTAATTAGTGGTATGAGGCTTCGTTTGACATTTGCTCCACCTCAGGAAGCATTGACAATTATTGGATCTGCCACTGAGGGGGTTCCCGATGAGTTTGATGGTTCCGCTTTGACTTTCACCATATCAAATCCAGTTGTAATGTTGGAGACATTCTCTCTTGCTCCTAGTGTTCAGAGAAATGTTATGGAACAGATGGGAAGCAAGGATGGGCTCCCATACACTTATGAAACATATTACAGCCAAAAGGCGAACCCGGGGACATCGGATGATTTTAATCTTCAAGTGAATAAGGCCGTTGCTCGTGCTCAGTGCTTGTATATCGTCACGCAAAACGTGCTCGCTGATAATGCTAGTATTGATAACATTGGAACTGCTCAAATGCCTTATAAACAATATCAGTGTCGCATTGGTGATTGGTATGCCCCGCAACAAAAGATGGAAATCGGAGGAAGCACCGATACTCTGGCGGCAGTTCAACGAGGATGTGCCGAATTGTATATTAACAATCTTCAAGCGACTATGGGCATTCGTGATGCTTACATGTCGTCATCTGTTTCTCTTGAAAACTTTCGCAAATTTTATGCTCCCAGTGGTTCAATGTATATGGATGAGCCAGCAGACAATACATATGTGAATATCACACTTCCACCCGTTCTTGTTGTCCCCGCTGTATCTACTTCGGCCAATGATGTGTTTGTATCGTAATTAGAGTAAGAAGGCGACCCCCCTAATGTGGTGTTAAGAATAATCTCGCGATACATGTTTTAGTGTCCGAGTTGCTAATACATAAATTCTCAAAGTATATTATGTTATAATTCGTTTTGCTGTTGAATGTGGCGCGGTTTCTAATAGTGAATATGGCATTCTCAGTTGCTCCTATAGTTTTAACCGAATCATACGAATTGGTTATAGCAATAGTCCTATCAATATTCCCCTCAACCGCCAAAAACATGCTCGCCGTTTTCATTACAACGGATTGAAGGGTTGATGAATACGCTTTCGCATAAATAGCAAACGCCGCCTGATCCAATGATGGAGTAGTAGCAGTGCTCGCATATTGAATCGCATGAATTACTTTCATTCGTCCAGTGCGAGGGTTTTCAATTTTGAATGTAATTTGACCGCTACCCAGATATTGGACGACTATTTCAAACACGTTCAATTTGGTAAAATCAATCGTGGGGAAGTTTCCCGTATTATCACATTTATCAGCATTCCAAGCATATTGACTAACCACATTTTCAATACTCCCCGCCGTTCTAACAACTGACATTCCCGAGTTTGATTGTCTAAAACATAAATTGTCTGCTGGTGTGCCTATGCCAATATCGCAATTGAAAGTGGTTGCTGTAGTGGATGATGGAAACAATGCGGAGAATCTAGCAACTAAACCCATACCACTTCTATATTTGGCTCGCTCAATAGTCGTAATCTGCGCGGTTGAATTACCCGAGGCCGATGTAGTCAAAACCGCCATTGAATTAGCAGTTGATACCACCCCGCCGTTTGTTTCTGTTTTGTCAAAGAATCGCGTATTAATACCATATGTAAATACATTTTGTAATACTGGCGATAGAGTAGCCGTTCGCAATTCTCCAAAGGCCGTTGTTGGTAATGAGTCTTTTATGCTATCAATAGATAAAAAAGAAGATGACGATGTAGTTGATGACGATGGTGTATTCGTGCTTTGACCAAAAAGATTCATTTTATACATGTAAGTTGATTTCTTTCTAGTAAAATCAACTTTATTATATAAAACATGTCATTGATAATAATACGCGAATTGCCGAGCGATATAGTTGGACACATAAGGACATTCATTTATTCAGAGATGCCCCAGCCAAAATATGGAGAAGAATTTTGTAATATATGTGGCTTGTCTCGCACATTTCAGTCGCACCCACCGATTATAGCAGGCAATTTTTATGGCGTAGATTGTATTGAGTTTTCACAATCTGCTCCGTTAAATGCTACAGGCGAGAGTCTAATCTTAGAGCAAAATATGGAGAACCGCCTTTAGTAGTTGTTAAGTATTAACCTTCTTTTTAATTCTCGTGCTTCGTCTTAATGGCGCTTTTGTTTCCTCTTCTTTTTTCGCTTCGCTCTTCGTCGCTTCGCCCCTCTTCTCTTTAATAAAAGTATTGACAATAACGGCTCCAATCCCGCTTAATTTTCGCAGTTTAGTATTTGTAATATTCGGGTTGTCATTGTAAATCTGCTCAAGCAATTTATACTTATCCTCTCTGCTAGCGCTTTTACCTAATGGTTGATATTTACATTCTTCGTCTCCGTTTTCGCTTTTAATTTCATTAGTATTATTTAAATTCAAATATAAATCTATTTTGCGTCTCAACTCCTCTAATTCTGTTTTAATCCCTTCTGCCTTAATTTCTTCAGGGTCGGCCACATTAACCCAACTATAACTAAAACTGGTGAGCATATCGCCGTGCCCCAACACATTTGAAACCCATGTATTAAAATTCTCTAATTTCGGATTGGCAAAATTACTATACGACAAACTAGCATATAGTTTTCGCAACATACTGCTTTTCTGCGTGTATTCTGATAGCCAAGGGAAGATTTTGATAATTCTTTTGTTTAGTTCATTATTCTTTTGTTTATCAAGCACCCCTTCGCTGTTGATGATAACTGCTTTTTTCTTTTTGAAATGGTTTCGTATTGAATTTACTTGTTCTATTACAAACTGGGGAGTAAAAAGGACAACAGGCCTCTCAGTCCAATTCTTTGTTTGTCCTTCTCTCTTTTCGCTAGGTTATTCACTCGCAACCAACTCGGTTTATCTGGTATTAATTCATACGTGTTTTTGTCAAATATTTCTACAGGCCTTGCTCCAATTGCTATCATCAAAGCAAGTAGTTTAAGATAAGGGTCATTACTTAATATCATATCGTTCATTTTAGCCATTACTTCACGGACGTCAATTTGTATTTTTTGTTCGTTTTTGGCTTTGACATCTTTCTTATATCCCTCAACGATATCAATCCGCTCGTCTTCATTAAGATTAAAATACTTATCCAGTTTGCTCATTTCATATACTTTTTCGCTCTGGTAAGGCTCTATTGCTTTCTTTCTCACCTCAGAAAGTCTTTGTCTTCTACTATTCAAATTAGGATACACGATAGCATATTTAGGATATATTACTTTTAGTGCCTCAAGCACCTCTTCATCACTAGTTGGTGTGCTAAATAAAGATATAATAGCATTATGAAAGGCTATACTTGGTTTTAATTCGCTATCGTAGAAGTTGGACACCACTTCATAAATTTTACTTTCATTAGTAGCAACTCTTAACTGCCTAACAAACTTCCTGTCATCTTCGCTCCACATCTTAGTGTATAAAAGACAAGTCTGTTTTTTGAAATATTAAATTACGTTCGTCAATTCTTTTTTTCGCTGTTTCAAATATGTCTTTATCTTTCTCAATACCTATAAATCGCCGTTTAGTATTCATACAGGCTATGCCCGTTGTCCCGCTTCCCATCGTAAAGTCTAGCACTTAGTCGTCTTCGTTTGAATATGATTTAATTAGCCACTCACATAGTTCTACTGGTTTCTGTGTGGGGTGAAGCGATTTGGATGGATTGTTAAATTTTAAGATTGATGAAGGATGGCGGTCGCCTTTATTGATAGTTCCAAATTTAGTCTGTCCATAAACATTTGAATATCTACCTCCTTTTATTGAATATGCTTTACCCTCCTTCTTCTGTGGGTTGTATATTAATTTTTCTCCCTTCGGTCTGCTCGGCTCATTAAACACATATATCATTTCATGTTTTCTTAGTGGCATCTTGTTAGCATTAAGAAAACCAGCATTAGAACTCTTCTCCCATATAAGGTCATACCGAAACCACTTCTCATTAGATTGTATGAGTTTGTAGCCGAATTTAGTAGTTGTAAAGAATATATATACACAATTCCGCTTACATACTTTTTTAAGTTCTACCCACATTTGCTTTAAGTCTATAGCGCTGTCCCACTTACAAGCGGTCTGCCCATATGGTAAATCAACCACAACTAAT
>WBZZ01006540.1:35000-42500 GCA_019918135.1 Paulinella micropora | reverse complement strand
TTGACTTTGGAGTCGAGGTATACCTCATCAAGGTATACCTGGATTCCAAATTCAAGGTATACCTTGACACTAAATCCAAAGTATACCTTGAACTTAAGTCAAGGTATACCTTGACTTTAAAGTCAAGGTATACCTTGAATTTAAAGTCAAGGTATTCCTTAGAGAGAGCGTTGTATAGAGAGAAAGACAGAGACAGAGAGAGAGAGAGATAGAAAGAGAGAGACAGAGAGAGAGACAGAGAGAGAGAGAGAGAGAGAAAGAGAGAGATTAACGCTAAGTTCAAGGTATGACTTGACTCTAACTTCAAGGTTTTGTTAACTTAGTTTCTAAGTCAAGAAAACCTTGAAGTTAGAGTCAGGGAATAGCTACTGTTGCGCATTTCCCAAAACTTTCTTTGACGGCAGCCTACTACGCTTTCTCTTTGCCATAGCCGACGGGGCATTCCCTGCTTCTGTTCCCTTTCTCCCGAGTTCTCAGACACTTCTACGACAACATAACTAGGCTTGTTTGTTCTTCGTTCCCGCTTGCTTGCTTCTTTACTTTTGCCTTCCCCCTTTTTTTCTACCTGTTCTTGGCCTCTGCCCCTACCAGATTGTGCTTCCTTTCGTCCAGACCAGACAAAATCATGAAAATAAGTTCGCGCCAAAATTAGGAGATGCGATTTATCAAGGTCTAGTTGCTCACTATAAACTAATTCATCCAGTAGCCCATATTCGCGGCCTGCCTCAGAACGTGCTGGTCTCAGAGCCTTAAGTTTATGTTTCTTGTCCGTCCACGTTTCCAACTGCTTGACTGAAACGACAAGCTCTTCCGCACCCAAAAATTCATCTGGCGCCTCATCTATCTGATTGCTTTCTTTACCATCATATTCCACAGTCAATAACAGCCCTGGGCGCACGCCCTCCAGTCGCGGCACTCGATAAAACTACTACCACACATGCAAGTTCAATTAGTAGCGCATCTCGGATGCATCACACTTCAAGTTTGACATACGAGTCAAACTTTTATTATTTCAGTCTTTTCCAACACACCAGAACAAATTCTTCCGAACCTGAACTACGTGCAATGGTCAAACGCGGTGTGTATCTATGCAAAGTGAAACCTGCCTGTTCAAGCATCGAAAATGCAAGCCTATGCCCTTGAGGCCGCTTGCTCTCATCTGCTACCAGGACATATTTGATCTGTGGACATGTGCATATGAAATGCAATACTACTTCCTTGTGCCCTGCCTGCCAATCTGTGACAGTCCAGAATAGAAACACCACCACGTTGCCGTGCCATCTGTATTTGTTGAAGTAACGCTCCAAATCAACAGTGTTCTCTACTCTAGCATTCCACCACACCACAGGATCTTGTTGAGTCCACAACTCTGCATGTCCACTTTCTTGGCGCACAACACTAGCCTTGGCACCAATTTCAAGTTCCATTCCCTAGAACGATTTTAAAGTCAAGGTATACCTTGGATGAAAGTCAAGGTATACCTTGACTCCAATTCAAGGAATACCTTGACGCTAAATCCAAGGTATACCTTGGATTAAAGTCAAGGTATTCCTTGACGCTAAATCAAGGTATACCTTGAATTCAAAGTCAAGGTATTCCTTGACGCTAAATTCAAGGAATACCTTGAATTTTAGCGTCAAGGAATACCTTGAATTTTTAGAGTGTTTATTTATTTATTTATTTTTTATTATTATTTTTTTCCGGCCCTCTAGAAACTTAGTGAAAAATCGTCGTTTACTTATTAAAATTTCAAGTAAAACCTTGCCAACATAGGGAATACGTTGAAAATAAATTTAATAAATATCCAAGGAATCCCTTGAACTCAAGGAATACCTTGAACTCAAGGTATTCCTTGACTTTTGACTTAGGAATAAACGGGGTTGTAGTGATATATACATATATATATACTATATCTAGTATTATATATATATATACATATATATATATATACTGAAATATACTAGATAGAATCTAAGATATACTACTAGCTTTACAGTATACGCGTACGTACTAGTAGTACTAGATCTACTAGTACTAGATCTAGTTCTAGTATTAGTAGACATATGCATATGTCTATTATATCACTAGTATCATAGTTGATATCGATCGGGCCAGATTAATATTCACTAGATTGACTAGATTCACAACCAAAAATTTTTCAAGCTTGTTTTTGTCTTTACTTGTAATTGTCATGAGCACTATATAACCGGCCGCGGAGTGCAGAGATATTGATTTTACTTGAAATTAATATTATTATTGATTAATATTAATATTGAAGAAATATTGATTTTATAGAGCAGATTTAGCTGCTGGCTATGGGCCGCGGCCGGCAGTGTGCATGTAACGTAAAAAATCAGACCTAGTGGCACCGAATACATTAAACTAGTTAAATTCAGCTTTGAATATTTTTGTAAAAAAATAAATAAATATGTATTATCCTTGAAAAAATCAATATTTTTTACTAGTAGTAAAATTTGAAAATTAGTGATATTGATTGACTAGTATTTTTTTTCAATATTTCTTACTGGTGGCCAGGCAAACATAAGTTCTAATGTCCAGCAAGATTTTTTTGAAAAATTTCCACACGAATTTGAAATACAGAAATAATATTTTTTTTGCAATATTAATATTGCATCAAATTCAATACTAATATTTTTTTTTTGCAATATTATATATACTATGATAATATTGCATCAATTTATTTCAATACTAATATTGCTTTTTTGCAATATTAATATTGCATCAATTTCAATATTAATATCGTTTTTTTGTTGCAATATGAATATATATTGCATACATTTATTGCTGTTTTGCAATATTATTAATAATATTACATCAATTTCAATATTAATATTCCTTTCTTGCAATATTAATATTGCATCAATTTCAATATTAATATTGCTTTTTTGCAATATTAATATTGCATAAATTTCAATATTAAAATTGCCTTTTTGCAATATTAATATTGCATCAATTTCAATATTAATAGTGCTTTTTTACAATATATATTAATATTGCATGAATTTCAATATTAATCTTGCTTTTTTGAAAATTAATAGTCACAGTATCAATTTCAATACTAATATTGCAATTTTTTTTAAAATATTAATATTGTATCAATTTCAATATTAATATTCCTTTTTTGAATTTATACAATATTGTATCAATTTCAATATTAATATTGCTTTTTTGCAATATTAATATTGCATTAATTTCAATATTAATATTGCTTTTTTGCAATATTAATATTGCATCAATTTCAATATTAATATTGCTTTTTGTATGCAGGCCCACCCGCTATATAATGGCAATACTTACCGTTCCGGTCTGGTTATCCTTGGTCCGGAGGCTACGGAGTTCCTACTTTAGGTATTCCTCAGTCTTCATATCGTTAGGACAGTTATCGGTTATTAAATATCGTACTATTGTAACAATCTGGAGTCGCTAATAAAATCAACGGGGTATGGAAATTTTCCTCAGATTTTCGGAAATTTTCTGAGCAAACACGGGTGTCGAGAGAAAAAGCATGGGCGGGGAATTTTTGATGATGCGCTTCCTAGGTATACGTGCTTTTTCTTGAGACATTTTAGGTGCAGGGGTGTGCAGTCATGCAGGGGCAATGTTTTCTTTGAGCTGTCGGGCTACTCACGAATTGTTTTGTAGCGGGGCTGGGGTTGCTGTGTAACAGGGCTTTGGGGGTTTGACAGCTCACAACTTAGACTACTAGAAAATGTTGCCTTGCATCAATAAAATGCGAAAAAAAAAAAAAAGGAAAGAAAGAAAGAGAAAAGACGAACTTGAAAGCGAGCTATCTATGGGCAAACAACAAAAATGGAGGACTGTCCTCCGCTCAACACGTTTATGAATAGATTCATTTATAAATACATGGACAAAATATACAAAGCTTCATATATATACATATATATATATATACATGGCAAGCTACTTAGTTGTGATAAATAGTTTGATATTAGCTAATCACGCACTTGTCGCGGGCACTATTCGTGCCCTTCATTGCCTCAGGCTTGAACCGCGAGTCTGAACACACACACACACACACACAGACACAAACACACACAGATCAGAATAATGAAACACTGACAAAACGATGCATGGTTTGATTTGTCTATATATCTCGGTTGATCTCGCCCGTTTGTTTTGTTTGTTTGTAGCTTGCTGGACTAAGTGATTTATCTGCATGTTTCCTTTATCTGGCTTGTCCATTTTTCTTTTTTGGTTTGTTTGTGGTATGAAGCTAATGTCTCTGGGTCGATAGTGATGTCTTACTTTCGCGTGTTTCATTTGTTCGTATGTTTTGCTTAGCTTGCTTGTTTATTTCGGTTTGTTTGACACGTTGTTTACTTCAGT
This sequence comes from Paulinella micropora, assembly GCA_019918135.1. Classification (NCBI taxonomy): domain Eukaryota; phylum Cercozoa; class Imbricatea; order Euglyphida; family Paulinellidae; genus Paulinella; species Paulinella micropora. The sequence continues at coordinate 38,132 of WBZZ01006540.1, read as the reverse complement.
TTGTTTGTCGTGTCGACCTACTGTTTCAGGATGGATAGTGATGTCTTGTTTTCGCAGCTGATCGATTAGCATTGATATGCTTGTATATTTCTGTTCTCGCTTGCTTGTGGTGCTTTGTTTGTGGTGTGAACCTAATGTCCGGGGTCGATAGTGGTGTTCTTGTTTTCTCACGTAATATATTGTTTGACTTGTCTGTATGTTTCCCTTATCTTGTTTGTTCGTTTTGCTGCCTTGCTTGCCTGTATTCTTCGTTGGGCAGATGTTATGCTGTTGGCTGGGTTTGGTTTGTTTGTTGTTATGTATGTAAGTATGTATGTATTTAACCTAATTCTTTGGGTTCGATAGTGATGTCTTGTTTTCGCAGCTGATGCATTGCTAGACTTGTCTGTATGTTTCGTTTATCACGCGTGACCGTTTTGATTTGCTTGCTTGTATTGTCAGTTGGGTTTGGCTTGTTTGTTGTGTTGTATGTTTGTATCTATGAATGTGACCTAATGTCTCGTGTATCTATGAATGTGACCTAATGTCTCGGGGTCGATAGTAATATCTTGTTTTCGCAAGTCGATGTCCACGCCTGCAGTCTTCAAGAGCGTCACCACCGAGATCACCTGCGGCAGATAGATAGATAGATTGTTGTTGTTGTTGTTGTTGTTGTTGTTGGTGGTGGTGGTGGTGCTGGTGGTGGTGGTGGGTTGTGATTTATTGTTGTTGTTGTTGTTGTTGTTGTTGTTGTTGTTCTTGTCGTTGTCGTTGTCGTTGTCGTCGTTGTCGTCCTTGTTGTCGTTGCTGTGGTGTCATGTGTGCACCTCCTGTTTGAACACGTTTTCCAGCGCCACGTTCCAGTAGCGAGGCTCACGCGGGCTCTTCTTAGCCAACTCCTAACAACACGTTACACAAGCACACACGCTTCTTACAGCTACGTTCTTCCTTCTTGTCTGTATATAGACAGATAAGATAAATATATACAAAGGGGAGACCTTCTCATCCAAGTGTTCTTTGCAGTGCATAATCAAGTAGCCGTCTGTAGGCAAGGGAGAAGAGGAAAGAAGTAGTTGTAGAATGGAATAGAATATGATAGAATATTAAAATAAAATAAAACAAGAAAAGTAAATAGATTGATAAGTGAATGAGCAATTGAATAAATGAACAAATGATCAAACAAAAAAACACGCAGATATATATATATATATATATATATATATATATATATATATATATAGAGAGAGAGAGAGAGAGAGAGAGAGAGAGAAAGAAGCAAACCGTTGTTGTCGCCCACGGTCAGCGCTTGCAGCTCTTTCGTTGACACCTAAAACAGGTACATGAATAGATAGAAAGATGAGTAGGCAGGTAGGTAGGTAGGTAGATAGATAGATAGATAGGTAGATTCATCGACAGCTCTCTGGACCTTCATCACAACTTTGCTATCTCGAACCAGGTAGCAGTTGTTGGCCGCGATGATCACCGTCAAAGCCACCTTAGCCTGCTGGTCATAGCCCTAACACATACACGCAACCCATACATGCATACGCAATCTGCTACTTGCAAAGAGCGACCTAAAACTTCCGGTTCTTGGTTTTGAGAGAGCCACCGCAGCCTTGGAGGGCTGTCTAGGCCAGTAAATGCTGGCCTGAGGTGGCTCTCCCGCACCGGAAACCCCAAAAGAATTCGGAATAGTGTAAAATAGGTTATGAGGGAGATGTATGACCATGACTTGATCTGCGAAGACAAGTGGGTCGTTCGGAATGACTGCCTGCGCCTTGTCTGTAAAAAAACAGCAAGGGTAAAAATCCGGTTTTGTTCTTTGCTGTCCATTACCCCCCCCCCCCCCCTCTTTCTCTCTCTCTCTCTCTCTCCCTCCGCGTCTTTATCTGTACCCTTACCTAGGAAGTCAGCGCGCATGTCCTCCAGCTCAAACAGTGTCTTCGGAGAACGAATGAAAATCTTTGTCTTCCCCACAAGATAGTCTGTCTTGCCGAGGCTCTTCATGAGCGCGTTGCAGCTAGTTTTGGGGTCGTCATTCACCTGCACTCAGCATGCGCATACGTACATGTATTTGATGGAAATAGGGGGGAACATATTGCAACTGGGAGGGGCAAAACGGCATTAGGGGGAACAAAATGGCAATAGGGGGGAGAAAACGGCAGGAGGAACGGCAACAAGAAGGGACAAAATGGCAACCGAGAGGGACATGGAAACAAGGAGAGACCACGTGGCAACATGGAGATACAGATGGACATAGTGGCAACGGAAAGGACGAAAACGGCAACAGGGAGGGACAAGGCGGCAACAGAGAGGAACAAATGGCGACAGAGAGGGACAAAGTGGCAAAGGCAAGGATAAAATGGCAATAGGCCGGAGCGGAGGGCCGACCGAAATCTTGGCGCGTGAGCAGACTTTGTACTTCGAAAGAAACTTGTCGAAGGGAATACGTGCGGCGTAGCCTGCGCGCCAACACATAACAAAGCAACAACAGCGATTAGCCAAATCATCAACTACTTCTGACCGACCACACGACCAACCAAGCGACTACCCCGCCCTACTACCATACGACCGAGGAACCGATGGACCAACCAAACCAAACCAAACCAAACCAAACCAAACCAACCAACCGAACGACCGACCCAACCAACCACCCAAAACAAAGAAAAGAAGCAAATCTACTGACCTGCTCGTCGCACGGTGACGTTTTCTAGCAGGCCCAGGTAGGTGACTTGTGTGAAGACCATCTTGTGATCGAACTGGTTAGGCGCTTTGTTCTCGTTGGCCTAATAAGCAATGACGAGGAGCGTGATAAAACATAATATATGCGTGGCTGATTGGTTCGACAGCTCCAGACAGAGCATGTGTGACCTTAATGCAGCGAATGTAGTGTTGGTTGCATTGTCCTACAAATAAGTAGAGAATGCTGAAAAACAAACGAGCAAGCAAATGAACGACAAAATTAAAGAAATTGTAATGTAGTGCAACGTCGAGGCGTGTACATGCACGCATAAAAAAAAAAAAAAAAAAAAAAAAAAAAAAAAAGGAAGGGAGAGAGAGAGAGAGAGAGAGAGAGAGAGAAAGAGAGGGAGAGAGACAGATAGGTATATATATATACATATATATATAAGATAGATGGATAGATAGATAGAA
>WBZZ01006540.1:20000-22500 GCA_019918135.1 Paulinella micropora | reverse complement strand
TTGTGGAGGTGACCGAGAAAAGTTACTCATGTATTAGATGTTACATAAGTATATAAGTGTGAGTGTATTTGTACCTTAAAGGGATTTACTGATACAAGCACAGTGCCGATGTACACATAAATCTCATCCCCTATACCCACATAGATAGATAGATAGATAGATAGATAGATAGATAGACAGAGTTTATCTAGGAGCGTCGCATAGCCAAAAGGCGATTGGCGTCCTACCAGGAGACATCCTTGGCTCAGGCCCCCCTTCGCCTTTCTGGCTGCCCCCCCCCCCCCCCCCCCCCCAAGCGGGGGGATCCACTTACCAAGCACAAAGTGCAGGGCAAGTACCATTTATGGGAGAGCTCAAAGGAAACACCCAACGCCACAGCTGACCATGGTGCAAATTTGCGAGGTAACCAACTGGCATGTGGTGCAGTTTGCTCTAGGAGGGTAGGTCTTCATCGCCAATGTCCTGCCCCCTCGACCAATTTTTCTTACATCGAGGGGAGGACGCCCTCCGAGGATAGATAGATAGAATGGATAGATAGATAGATAGATAGATAGATAGATAGATAGATAGATAGATAGATAGACTTACCCTGATAGTGCGATTGCAGACAATCCACAATGCCCTTGTTAGTGACATCATCAAGTAAGACCTGAAGACAGTAAACTAGCTACGTCAAGTAACACCTGAAGACAGTCAACTAGCTACGTCAAGTAACACCTGGAGACAGTAAACTAGCTACGTCAAGTAACACCTGAAGACAGTCAACTGGCTACGTCAAGCAAGTAACACCTGAAGACAGTCAACTAGCTACGTCAAGTAACACCTGAAGACAGTCAACTAGCTACGTCAAGTAACACCTGAAGACAGTCAACTAGCTACGTCAAGTAACACCTGAAGACAGTAAACTAGCTACGTCAAGTAACACCTGAAGACAGTCAACTAGCTACGCCAGTCAGCGTGTAGATCAGCAAGGAAGTAAGCACGCAAGCAAGCCAACAAAACAAACAAACTAGTAGCTAGCTAGCTAGCTAGCTAGCTAGCTAGCTAGATAGATAGATAGATAGATAGATAGATAGATATAGGTAGATAGATAGATAGATAGATAGATAGATAGATAGACAGATAGACAGATAGACAGAAAGATAGATACATAGATAGGTGGATAGCTAAGTCAGTGTATGGGTGGACCATGTCGTTGACTCCGTACTTGGTGCGGAATTTGGCTTTGTCTTGTTTCAGGTGCTCGGGCAGCGCCACATTGCTCTCTGCCGCACAAACATACACATACACATCTTTTGCCTTGTCTTGTTTGATATGCTCAGGCAACGCCAACTTGTTCTCTGCCACATATACACATGTACATACATACATACATATTCACAGATACATAGATGCAAATCTATGTGCAAGAGGTAACTATAGCACTCAACGTGTCCGGTTTCGGTTGCCCCTGTTTGGTGGGCTCCAGAAAACCCTAGCCTTAGGTGCCACTTCATCCCGAACATCGCACCCGAGACCAGACATGTCTGCTTGATTACCCAGACCGAGCCAGAATGTGTGTTCAAGTGTGTTTCTGTATGGTAGACGTAGTTGCCGCACACGCGCATAGGTAGATAGATAGATAGATGGTAGGTAGGTAGGTAGGTAGGTAGGTAGGTAGGTAGGTAGATGGATGGACAGATAGATAGATAGATAGATAGATAGATAGATAGATAGATAGATAGATAGATAGATGAGATGTCGCAAAGGAATGTAGTCCTTGCAAAGGAACGCAGTTTCACATCAAACAGTAATTTGTGTACTGTGCATGTGTCCGGGATGGGAATCACGGGTAGACTGTGTTCTGGAAAAAAGAAGAGGAGGAAGGACGTTGAAGAAAAAGGCAATCTAGGAATGGAGAGTGGGAGGATAAGGAAGAAGAGAAAGAAAAGGAAGCCGTTAGTCCAAGTGTTTTGAGCACCGTAAGCTTGCGCAAGCTACAATGATGACATTGTATGAGGCCTAAACCCCCGAAGGGACCTAGCCCGGGCTATGCAACACTGGACGGCTATGACGGAATGCAGTCACCGATACGGACGATAGATAGATAGATAGATAGATAGATAGATAGATAGATAGATAGATAGATAGATAGATGGAATGTGAAAAAGTGTCATATGTGTTGTACGTTTTCCGTCGTCTCCCCAGTTGGCACGACAGTTACCGCACACGCGCATCGGCTTATCAAACCTTCAAGCATAGCGCAGTGATACGATAGATTGATAGATAGGTGGGTAGGTAGGTAGGTAGGTAGGTAGATAGATAGATAGATAGATAGATAGATAGATAGATAGATGGATGGATGGATGGATGGATGGATGGATGGATGGATGGATGGATAGATAGATAGATAGATAGATAGATAGATAGATAGATAGATAGATAGATAGATAGATAAACAGATAGACAGATGGACAGATAGATGGATTAGATGGATAGATAGATAGATAGATAGATAGCT
>WBZZ01006540.1:0-2500 GCA_019918135.1 Paulinella micropora | reverse complement strand
GACGGTTGCACGCAGATATCGAGTGAGATGATGTGCGACGCCAACACGTCTTTCTCCCAAGCTTTGAATTCTTTATCCTCTGTGCTTGGATCCAGGATCGTTTATGGATTGCTTTTTTTCTCGACCATGCAACCAAGCCGGTAGATACTTCCCCGTATACTGGTTTGAACCTGATGGATGGCCCCAAACGTTAACAATGACTACTGAGTCAACATTTGGATCATCGCCATCAACGTCCACCTTAGTTACCTTCCCAAGCTGAATTTTTCCACTTTTCTATTCCTCGATTTACTTCTCACTCTCTTCTTTCTGTCACCGTCGTAATCTACCCACTCAAACACGATGAATGTATTAATATCTACACCAGGAAGCTCCTCACCTGCACCAAGCTCGTCGACCACGTTCCGAGGCTGCTCGTCGATTACAGTGTGTTCTTGTAGCTGCTGCTGACTCGCATCCAGAGCGTGCACAGTTGCATTTTGGTCATGAGTAGCAGCCACACATGGATCTCGGTTATGACTATTACTTCCAACACCTTTCTCTTCTTTCTTATCATCTTCCATCTGCTGCGCATGCTGCACAGGACTGTGCGGGTGCTGGCCATCGCGACTGTCACCAGCAACTCCTTCGCGTTGCACTTCTCCTTTCTCCTCCTCCTCCTCATCCTCCTCCTCATCCTCCTCCCCATCATCCTGGTCCTCCTCCTCTTCGCTTGAAGACACTCGGCGGGGGCGCTGCCCGCCGCGCTGCCTGCCGCGCTGCCCGCCTCGCTGCACGCCACGACCTGCCCGCCGCTGCCCGCCGCGACCACGTCCAGGCCCGGGTGGTTGACCTGTTACAGAAGAGTAATATATAACACACACTCTGAATGCTATACATTGACACAAAAATGACGCATGCGACATATATTAGAGCGCGCCTCAGGTGGCATATTACCTGCATGCTGCTGCCCGCCGCGACCACGTCGAGGTTGTCCATCTGTCCAAATTAGAAAGCATGTATCACATAAACACTAATACTAAACGCACTTGAAGGGAGAAGTAAATCAAGGTAAAGTGTCTAACTATACATGCAACACAGATATTAAAGCGCTGCATTCATTGTTACCTGCACGTTGCTGTCCTCCACGACCACGTCGAGGCCTAGGTGCCACTGGCACAGCTTTCATAACAAAGCACATCAAACAAGAAAACTAAATGAAATTCAAATCAAACAAATCCAAATAAATCAAAGAAACAACCAAGTTCAACTCTTAGAAAGGAACAGAACATAATATGATCTATTACGATTAATCTCATAATATTATGCTTGCAAATGGGATAGAGCAACTTAAATTATTAAGTACCTGCGCCTGCATAGTCATCTTGCGGCAGCTGTCGATCCTGACTGCAGCTGGAAATCTTGCAATCGTAAACTGCAAGGGGGATAGGCCGCCCCGCTCTGTTGCTGCAGGATTGACAATTATCTCCTGCCATGCCTGGGCGCATATCCCACACCATCGCGGGATTTTGCTCATCAGGATGTTTTGCAACATTAGCAAACTGACGCACCCTCATAATGCCTACAGGATGTGAAATCTGACCGTTCTCTCCTTGCACGCTGAAATCGAAATATCCGATTTTCATCACACCAAGCCTCATTCCCCAACTTGATCGTGTCAGGCATCTTGGGCGGAACCTGGATGTATTGGGACGGCATGAACTCCCGAAACAGAACGGTCGTTCGCTTGAGTAGCCATCGCGGGGTGACCATGTTTGGGTTGGTCGCTTGGTGCAATGCTTCAAAACAAGCGCGGGGACCAATCAAGAATGATACACGTTTCAGCCTGTTAAAGAAGTATTGAGACGTGCAAGGGCGCTATCGGTGAGGCCGTAAGCATGGCGAGGACAGTATGGAATAACCTCCACCGTCAGTCTGAAGTCTCTGAAGAATGCCAACAAAGTGGTAGCACACGGAAGCCATTTCCAGTGTCACCTCGAAAAATAAGATGCGTAACGAGTGGGCATAGCTGCTGCAGCAGGCTTGTTCCTGCGTCACTATCACACACTGCTTTGGCAGGATCTACAATCTCGCGCAAACACATTCGTATAGTGTTAGAGTTCTTGTTGGTCTCACTAGCAGGGCGATCAGGCTTTGATAGATAGATAGATAGATAGATAGATAGATAGATAGATAGATAGATAGATAGATAGATAGATAGATAGATAGATAGATACATAGATAGATAGAGATAGATACATACTTACGTACAGACATGTACATATAGATAGATAGATGGACAGATAAATGAAAAATAGACAGATAGATAGATATATAGATAGATAGATAGATAGATAGATAGATAGATAGATAGATAGATAGATGGATGGATGGATGGATGGATGGATGGATGGATAGATAGATAGATAGATAGATGGATGGATGGATGGATGGATGGATGAATGGATGGACAGATAGACTGCTAGATTGTAGATAGATAGATAGATAGATAGATAGATAG